>CATIWR010169817.1:0-10096 GCA_949677035.1 Omphalea diandra | reverse complement strand
TATGTGGTATTTAAGAAGAAAAACTCTTTATTTCGAACATGGATATGATGGTGAGTTATTTATGCTTAAATGTTGTTATGTTATTTGTGCAATAACCTTTGATAGCCTATGTGGCATTTAAGAGGAAAAACTCTTTATTTCATACATGGATATGATGATGAGTTATTTATGTTCAAATACTGTTATGTTATTTGAGATTGAAGTATCGTTATGCGTTTACTTATTGAGTATGCAAACTCACTTTTTTGTATGAAATCTTATTTCAAGAAGAGTAGACTAAAGATTGCATCCAGTATACTATTCGAAGTCGCTGTCTAGCAGTGTAAGAGAGGTTGGGTCAGTATGCAGTCAATTAGTATTTTAGTTTGTTTATTCATTATGTTTTGTTATAAATAGTTACTAAGTGGTGAACAAGAGACATAGTGAAAAAAAATTTTAATCAGGTCTTTTAAATGACAATGGATAGACTTAGAGAGAAAACTAAATGATTATTAATTTGAGTGTCACATCCACTCCCCAATTCTCAACAATTGGGTGTTCCACTATCTTCCAATAGTGTTTTCATGCTCACACCAAATGTTTACACTTGTGTTTTGAAGGCTCACATAACAACCTTTACACTTGTGTTTTTTAGGCTCACACAATAACCTTTACTCTTGTGTTTTGAAGGGTCACACAACAACATCTCTTAGTGTTTTTACAGGCTCACACTATAACCTTTACACTTGGTGTTTATGCTCACACCAAACAATCACCTAAAGAAGAGAAAAAGATTGAGTAGCAAAATTGTAAGAGTTTGGGTTACAAATTAATGAATTGTCTTTCATTTACATCTGTTTGGTGAGGTATTTATAGCCCCTACCCACCAAAGAGATGTTGCAATAAAACTGGTATCAAATCTTCAAAGTATAATAGACAGATTTTTGCATTAAATGCTTGTCAGGCTTCAATCGCGGTCGCTACTATTTTTCATAGTCGCGATTTTCCAATTTCCATGCGGGAGCCAAAAATTGCAGAAGAAAACCCCATTTGTGTCTAACGGCTAGTCCACGTGTCATCTTGCCATTGCTTTACTAGAAAAATATAGTAATCCTTTCACCTGCTCATAAAAGTAACGGTCGCGATTCTCTTTGTACAGGCCGCGACATAGGACATAAAGTTATCTATCAAAAATTACATCTTCCACTTCACGAATTCGTGGTCGCTACCAATAAGTTGCCTTCACAATTTTTGTCTTCCAACGAACACTTGGGACATTTGTCAAGTTTTGGTTGTGGATTTGATTCCCTCTTGAGGCTCTTTGAAAGTCACAGTCGCTACTCTGACACGACTCAGATCGCGAAACAGCCTGTCACTTTTAGACTCCTTTTGGATGAGTCGCAGCCGTGAAAGATCAAAATAGGTGTGACAAAGCCTCCTCCAATATTTAAAGTAGATGTCAATTAGTTTTGAAAATCCATCACTAATGGGACTATAAACTATAACAATAACAATAGTAAGGGTTTGAAGATCAAGAGCCAAGTTTTAAGGATTGCCTACAAGTTCATTACATGGAATATAAATGGAAAGGGACAATCAAATGGCAACTGCACCTTGATGGACTTATTTTACCTCTGGTACAAAAAGAAAAAGAAAAAGGTGAGTAGACCTTGGCTGTTATTGTAGAAAATTGATAGTTCTTTATTTTCTTGGCTACTATTGTAGAGAATTGATAGTTCTTTATTTTTAGTATTTTTAGGACTAGTTTTATTATTAATTGAGTCTAGTTTGAAAAAAAATATACTAGATGATGTCTCACTTTTGGCTTGTATTTTATGATTTTACAATAAATCTTAAAAATTGGAGCAAATTGATGAATAATGGGAGTTTTCTAGGTGAAATTGTATAGTTTTAAAAGTTTACGGATCAAACTGAAATTTGGCAGTTCGCGAACCAGTCTTGATATTTTACAGATAGAATTTCAATCCTATTCTAATTTAGTTGAGAAAAGAGTTCATGCAACATTTGGGAACCTTGGTCTATCCTAAATTAGGGAGGATTTGTTATTATTTTTTCCTAAATGGTGGAGGAGGATATTTTTCCTATTTTAGGAGCAAGTAGGGGAGTATAAATAGAAGGAGGAAAATTTCAAAAAAAAAATGTTTTTTTGTTTATTTTCTTTTTCTGGAAAAGAAGCAGAGGAAAGAGGAGAATTATTGGTCATCCATCAAGCTTAAAGAGAACTAGAGGTTATAAAGGTTTTATCATGAAATCTTTTTTATTTTATTTTCTCTTTATGTTGATGTTGCCTAGTAATTCCATCATGAACTAAATTAGTTAGGCACTTGGGTGTGATGAACCCTAGGATGACTTTTGAATTGTGATTTTCTTTAGACAATACAATATTTTCATTATTTTATGGAATTCAATTGTGTTTGTTCTTTATCTCCTTGAATTTATATGTCCAAAATATTGATTTTTGTTTTACAATTCTTTAAACTTAGATTGAAAAATCAAGTTATTGAATAAATTTAACATAATTGAAACGAGTTGCATGTAACCCTAGAGATAGGATAACATAAATACTCTAAATTATGGTCAAATCTAATAATGAAATTCAAGGGAACTATAATGCGATTTTAGAGATTTTAATTAGGAAGAGATTCTAATTAATCAATCTAAAATTAGATGTTAATTATCTTAAGAAGGATTTTAACATACTAAAGGGATTTCCACAATTTCATAAAAATTGAATTATATTGTATTATTCGAAAATTAATTTCTTAACAAGCCTTAAGGGGATTCAATACTTGAGTGTCGTTTGTCATATCGATCACCTTTTTCCCACTCGTTCATATTTTCATTATTCTAGTTAGTCAAATTAATTTATTTTAGTTTTTAATTAGTTAATTAATTCATTTAAATTTCTGATTATATAATAGAGAAAGAGCTAATACTAGTACTTTTAGTCCTTGAGCGATCGACACTCGATACTCTTATGCTATACTATACTTAATATGTGCACTTGCCTATTTGATCATAGGTGTTGGCCTCGGAACGTATCAAGTTTTTTGTGCCATTACCAAGGAGTAAAATATTAGGAACACTTTATATCTATTAGTTTAGCCAATTTTTCTTTTTCATTATTTTTTTCATTTCATTTTACCCTTCTTGTTTTAATCTCATTTTTTTTTAAACTTTGTTGTGGTCTTTACTCTTTTTCAGGAACTTTAACAGTGTATGACTCGAAGCAACACAATTGAGCTAGAACCTAAAGACCCTAAAATAAGGGCAAAGGATCAATAGAAGATTGAGCATAATCAAGAGATAGTAATCATGGGAGATCGCTAGATGACTATGTTTGACTACGCTAAACCCACTGTGACAGATGTTGGAACAAGCATAGTAGGACCCATCATTGCAGCCAAAAATTTTGAGATCAAGCCAAACTTCATTTAGATGGTGCAACAATCGGTACATTTTGATGGTTTGCCAGAGGAGGATCCAAATGCCTCTTGCTGATTTCTTAGAGATATGCGACACTTTCAAGATCAATGGAGCTACTGATGATGCCATTCATTTAAGATTATTATCATTTTCATTAAAGGGAAAAGCCAAATTGTGATTGAACTCACCTCCTAAAGGTTCTATTACTACATGGAACCAGATGACAAAGAAGTTCTTGTTGAAGTATTTTCCATCTGTGAAATTGGTAAAATTAAGGAATGATATCTCATCGTTCACTCAATCTGATTCTGACTTACTTTATGAGATGTGGGAATGGTTCAAGGATTTGTTGAAGAAGTGTCTATAACATGGGTTGGGTACTTGGGTTTAGATTTAGACATTCTATTGTGGATTGAATCAAATGACTCATCAAATGATAGATGCAGCAGCAAGAGGTTCTCTCAACAATAAGACACCAGATAGAGCTCAAACATTAATTAAGAAGATGGCAATGAACAGATATCAGTGGCAAACCGATTCAAGGAATAACAAACCTGCTAGTATGTATAGTCTTAATTCAGTCACTACTTTGGCAAGTCAAGTTAAAGCTTTGAATAAGAAGATTGATGGATTGGTTTTAGCACCATAAATGGGTCAAGTGTTGCCATGTGACTTGTATGGAATTGGACATAAAAGGCAAGATTATCATAGTGTGCTTGGAATGCAATAATAGCAAGTGGACTATATGGGGAATGTTCCAAGATCACAAAATAACCTTTATAGTAACACTTATAATCCAGGATAGAGAAACCGCCTAAATTTCTCATTAGGGAACTAAGTACAACAAAGGAATAGTCCTTCACCAAGGTACCAACAACTGCAACAACCACCACAAGAGAAGAAATAAAATTTAGAAGAGCTAATGACCAAATTCATCCAAGCTCCCAATGCTCGACTCTAATATCAAGATGTCACTTTGAAGAATCATGAAACAATGTTGAGAAATAAAAGAGCTTTCATCCATAATTTAGAGAATCAAATTGGTCACTTGCTAAAATGATTTCAGAAGGCCACAAGAGAGTTTGCCTAGTATTACAGAGATGAATCCTAAGGAACAAGTAAAGGCAATCACCCTTAGGAATGGAAAAAATAACAAGCTGGACCTAAAGCTCAAGTTTAGAAGAAGGTTGTAGAAGAGATCTAAGACCAAGGTGATGCAAATCTTAAGCAGGCTAAGGAATTCAAACTTGCAATTCCATGTCCTATGAGACTTAATAAAGATCACTTAGATGAGCATTATGGTAAGTTTCTTGAACTCTTTAAGGAGCTCTACATTAACTTACTATTTGTTAAAGCTCTTTTGCAGATGCCCAAGTATGCAAAATTTTGAAGGAACTTCTAGCTAATAAGAAAGGACTTGAAGAGTTATCTACGGTGATCCTTAGTGAGGAGTGTTTGGCCATCTTGCAAAACAAGATACCTCAAAAGCTCAAGGATCTAGAGAGTTTTACTATCCCATGTCTTATTGGTGATTTGACAATTGATAAGGCTTTATCTAATCTAAGAAGATGCAAAAACCTAATACCTTATAAATTGTTTACTAAGTTAAGATTAGAGGAGCCTAAAATAATTAAGATGAGCATTCAATTAGCTGATAGGTCAATTAAATACCCTGGAGGCATCATTGAGGATGTGTTGGTTAAGGTAGATAAATTCATTTTTCCAGCTGATTTTGTCATGCTTGATATGGATGTCGATGTTGAGGTTCCATTGATTTTCGGTCGACCATTTTTTGCAATAGATAGAGCTTTGACTGATGTTAGTATGAGTAAATTAGCTTTAAAGGTTAGAGATCAAGAAGTGACCTTTAAAATTTTTGATGCTTTTAAACACTACCTTGATCAAGATGACACTTGTTATTTCATTGATTCTATTAATTGTGTTATTTCTAATTGTATGCAAGCAATTATCTCTCAAGATCCATTAGAACATTATCTTGTTCAAGGTATGGAGACAAGCAAGGAGGAAGATGTGAGGAGTAAGCAAGTAGCCTATCTATAGGCTAGTAAACCAATGATAACGAAGAAAGCCTTTGAGGAGATTGATAAGAGTAAGGAGCACAAATTAAAACCATCCACTAAAGACCCACCTATATTAGAGCTAAAGAAATTGCTTGAGCATTTGGAGTATACATTTTTGGAAAAATATTCAAAACTCCCAGTGATTATAGCTCTGATCTGAAAGAGAAGCAAAAAGAGAAACTTTTAACTGCACTTAAGGAACACAATAGGGCAATTGCTTAAAAGATCTCAGACATAAGAGGAATTATCCCTCCTTCTGCACACACAAGATTCTCATAGAGAATGACCTCAAACCAGTTGTTCAATCACAAAGGAGACTGAATCCTAACATAAAGGAAGTTATAAAAGCTGAGGTAATTAACTTACTTGACGTAAGAGTGATTTACCCTATTTTTTATAATTTATGGGTGAGCCTTGTACAGGTAGTACCAAAGAAAGAAGGAGTGACGGTTATTCTGAACGAGAAGAATGAGTTGATTTAACAAAAATCGTCACTAGGTGTAGAGTATGCATTGACTATCGAAAGTTAAATGACGTCACAAGGAAAGATCACTTTCTTATACCTTTCATGGATCAAATGCTTGAGCGACTATCATGGCATATTTACTATTGCTTCTTAGATGGCATATCCGATTACTTCTAAATTCCTATTTCTCCGGATGACCAAGAAAAGACAACATTTACTTATCCATATGGTACATTTGCTTATTGTTGATTGCCTTTTGGATTGTGTAATGCACCCTCTACTTTTTAGCGGTGTATGATGGCAATTTTTAATGAACTTGTAGAACATATTATAGAGATTTTCATGGATGATTTCTCTATTTTTGGTGAATTTTTTGACTTATGCCTTCATAATCTAGAAAAGAGTGCTTAGACGTTGTGAGAAGACCAATTTGGTGTTAAATTAGGAAAAGTATCATTTTATGGTGCAAAAAGGTATACTTTTAGGGCATAAAATCTCATGTAGAAGAATTGAGGTAGATAGGGCAAAAATTGAAACTATTTCTAAGTTACCACCCCAACTTCAATTAAGGCAATTACAAGTTTTTTAGGGCATGTTGGGTTTTATAAGAGGTTCATTAAGGATTTTTCTAAGATTGCTAGGCCTTTAACTAAGTTGCTTGAAAAAGATGTGTCCTTTGTTTTACTCAAGAAAGTTTAGAAGCATTTAACATTCTTAAGAAATAATTGACCAATGCCCCAATCATAGGAGCTCCGAATTTGACTATTCCTTTTGAACTAATGTGTAATGTAAGTGATTTTGCAATAGGCACAATTTTTGGACATCGAAAACACAAGCATTTTCATCCCATTTACTACGCTAGTAAGACTCTTACGGATGGTTGAGAGAATTACACAACTACAGAGAAGGAGTTTCTAACTGTGGTTTTTTCTGTTTGATAAATTTATATCTTAGTTGATATTATCCAAAGTCATTGTTTATATTGACCACTCTGTTATGCATTATTTGCTCACTAAATCAAATGCAAAACCTAGAGTAATTTGATGGATTTGTTGTTGCAGGAGTTTGATCTTGAGATTTGTGATAAGAAGGGTGCTAAAAACCTAACAACTGACCATCTATCTTGTTTAGAGAATCCAAATTTAGAAAAGCTCAATGAAGCTAAGATCAATGATCAATTTCTTGAGGAGCATCTTTATGATATTGAAGAGGTAAGTGATTTAGATGTTCTATGGTTTGTTGACATAGTAAATTTTTTAACAGGTAAGGTACTACCAAAGGGAATCTCTCATCATTAAAAGAGAAAGTTCTTTTTGAATTTGAATAATTACTTTTAGGAGGACCCCTATTTGTTCAAAATTTATGCAAATCAAATTGTGAAGAGATATGATCTAGCATCATAAGGATAGGAAATCTTAGAGCATTATCATTCTGGACTTGCTGGAGGATATTACAATATAAATAGGGCAGCCTAAAAAGTCTACGAATTAGGTTTCTATTGACTGACTATCTTTAAGGATGCCTAAAGGTATGTAGAGCAATGTAATAATTGTCAACGCTCAGATGATATCTCTCATCTTGATGAAATGCCTCAAAACTATAATTTGGTATGTGAAATATTCGATATTTGGTGTATTGACTTCATGGGTCCCTTCCTGACTTCATTTGGAAATAAGTACATCCTAGTTGTTATAGATTATGTTTCTAAGTGGATTGAATCACAAGTTTTACCCACAAATGATGATAGGGTTGTAGTTAAGTTCCTTAAGAAGCTTTTCTCGTGTTTTGGCACACCTCAAACAATAATAAGAAATAGGGTACACATTTTATAATGCACAATTTGAAAAGGTGCTTAAAAAGTATGGTATCACACGTAGAATTGCAACCCCATATCACCCTCAAATAAGCAGTCAAGTTGAGATAGCTAATAGGGAGCTCAAACAGATTTTTGAAAAGACAGTTGCACAATCTAGGAAAGATTGGTCTCTTAAGCTAGATGACGCTATTTGGGCTTATAGAACAGCTTATAAAACACCTATTGGTACTACGTCATATAGGTTAGTTTATGGAAAAAGCATGTCATTTGCTTGTAGAGCTTGAGCATAAAGCATATTGGGCTATAAAACTTCTTGATAATCTTAGCCTTATAGGTAAAAAGCAAAAACATCAACTGAATGAGCTTGAGGAATGGCAATTAATGGCATATGAGAACTCTAAATTGTATAAAGAGAGGGCTAAGAAGTACCACGACAATAGGATTCATTAATCCAAGCAGTTTAATGAAGAAGGTTAAACACTTCTTTATAACTCTTACCTTAAATTATTTTCGAATAAGCTTAAATCTAGATCGTCCAAACCATTCACCGTCAAATAAATTTTTTCTTATGGCACAGTCAAGGTAACTCATCCTGAAATGGTACGTTTAAAATGAGCAGTCATCATTTAAAGCTCTATCTTGAAGGTGAGTTTGATAAGAAAATGGATCGTAAGGAGTTAAAACTTCTCAAATTTGAGTAAGATTACTCATAGCTCCGTCGAGCAAATAACGTTAAAAAAAATTTATCTAGCAGCTGTGTAGTTTTTGCTGCACACCTGTGCATCCCACATCACAAAGGGATTTTCAAAACCCCTTTTGGCAGTTTTTATGCACATCAACTCACATGTGTGCGTTTAGAACTACACACAGACTACTCTTCAAGAGTAGCCTTTGTCCAGCAACTGTGCAATTCTAAATGCACTAATGTGTGATGATGCATACAAAAAGAAAAAAATAATTCGTTCAAAAATAAAAAGTCACTCATCCCTTCACGAAAACTTCCCTATTTCGCATCCACCCCATGCCACACATTCGTCCTCTATCATCGATTCACTACCCAACCCTCTACTAAATTCGAAATCGACCTCATCCCTCAAAGGCCCTTTTATGTTAGACTCCTTCCCCTCTCCATTGACTAGAACCCATCTATCACCGAGACAAACTATAGCAATAGCTGACTACACCGACGCCCGATCGCAACCTCATTTGCCCTCTTCACCTATCGTGACCCATTTGATTTTTTTTTTTTTTGCCCTTTTTTATTTTTTCCCTGTTGGACTAGGGTAGTTAACCCAAGTCTTGGACCTCTTTTGATCTTGACAAAGGAGATTGATCATGTATAATATTTCAAATAAGTGTTATTTTACAACCTTTAGTTGTTATCTAAAGTTGGAAGTTGGATGAAGCTCAAAATTTCTCAAGTATGAAAAATGACTTCTAAATCGTGACCGCTACTTTGTATTCGTGACAGCGATATATGAAGAAGCATTGCTAGAAAGCAGACAGACGAAATCGCGGAGTCATTCTCGGTTGTGATTCATCCAAATGACAGAGTCTAAAATTGATAGACGAAATTGCGGTGTGTGTCATGCCCTAGTTGCAACCGCGAATTTTGAAGTAACTCAAAAGGGAAGTAAGTCCACAGTCACAGCATGACACATGTTCCAATAGACGGTTGGAAGTCAAAATTCGCAAAGGCATCTTATTGGTAGCGATCGTGAATTGTGAAGAAGAAGATAACCATTTTTGGCAGACAAATTTGCATCCTATGTCGCGTCCTGTACAAGAAAGCTCGTGACCGTGACTTCTGAAAGTAGGTAAAAGAGCAACGACTATATTTTCCTGGTGGACTAATCAAAAGCTGCCATGTGGACTAGCCGTTAGACACAAATGGGATTTTCCTTCAAAAATTTAGATTTCGCGATCGCTAATGAGTAGTAGCGACCGCGAATTGAGACTGTCAAGCATTTAATACAGAATATATCAAGCATGTCTCAAAGATTTGATGAGCTATGTTCTGCAATGTCTCTTTGGTGAAGTTAGGCTATAAATACTCCACCAAACAACCATGAAGAAGGTTGTTAAGAAATTTATTACAATTAATTAAAGCTCTCAATCTTTGCTACTCATTTTCTTCAATTTTCTTTATGAAATTATATGTGTTAGGTGTGAGCATTAAACACCAAGTTGTAAGGTTATAGTGTTAGCCTGTAAAAACACTTTAAGAAAGGTTTAAGTATGAGCCTAGTGAAACACTTGAGTGAGGTTGTGTGTTAGCCTAAAAACACATTGTTGTAAGGTTGTGTG
>CATIWR010169806.1:0-13267 GCA_949677035.1 Omphalea diandra | reverse complement strand
TATGGACCCTTCAAGTACTGCACATGTACCCTATGCCTCAAAAACATCGATAAAGGTACTAGTATAGTATTGCCAGTGTTGTGGAACCCTAATTAAAGTAGTGGGACAAGCATACATCCTTCAGTACTGTCACCAAGCAGAGTTCAGCTTGTTAGAGGCATTTGAGAAAATGACCCTCATTAGAGCATATAAAAGGAAGCATCATGCATGCCAGTCGAGTGCCTTGTCAAAATTGTCATCGGTGACTTAGGGCGCAACAGCTTGAATGTTGCACCTTGACATAGTCCTACTCCCCTTAAGCTAGGAACACAACCTAAGACCTTCAACAAGTCATCCCTTTAAAGAACTGGCTCATGCATACCTGAATTTGTGGACAAAGGGATACATGTAAAGTGCAATCCAGTCAAGAAGTCAAAGTCCTTAGGTTTGATCATTACCTTACCAATTAGGGACAGATGGAAGATATCCATCCACCACTCTAAAAGTGTGTGTGTCATCAATAAAGCAACGTTAATTGCCTCTTTTGGCAACATTCGTAGAAAGTTCTATACTCGAGTACCCTTCTGGCTAACCATAACCTAAGGGTGTAGTGTGCGAACCCACTCACTAATAGAACATGCAACCCCACCTCCCTTCTGAAAGTTGATAATCCCTTACAAGAGAAATATAAGAAGGCGAAATATATATAATTTTTATGTAATTATCAAGGTCAGAGGATGAAAGAGTCAGAGAAGTTCAAATTACAAGGCCAAGGAATAACAAGTTCTAGTCACTAGAGGCTTATTTACAAGTTTTAAGGAAATTTAAAAAGTTAATTTTCTCAAAAAATTTTCAATCAACATCTATGAAAAAAGAATTGAAAGTCCAACAAGTCGGCAAGATGGATAAATAAATTATTTATAATCTCGGGCATGATGCAAATAGCTAAGACAAGTTAGCAAAGGATCCATTTCAACTTCAAGGCCCAATCACAAGGGGGAGGCTAAAGAAGTTTAAGAAGGCAATTTTAGCATTCATGCAATAAGGAGTTACACTTGGATTAGCCCAAGAAAAGTAGAGGATGCGTGAAGCGCTGTTAAAAGCTGATGAGAGCTTAAACTTTTCAAATGGAGCACTTAAAAGCCCAACTTATGGAGAGCACCCAAGTATAACCTAATTCGACCAAGGCATGTAAAAGGAAGCCCAAGGCATGTAAAAGGAAGTCTAAGTTGTGTAAGCAAGGAGGCCCAAACTCAAAGATCATTATAAGATTTCCTTAGTTGGCAATATTTCCTAATGCCATTAGGATTTTAACCATTAGGATTTCTTCATTAGGTTGAATCCTTTTCCTTTTTTATTTAGGAAGAGTTGTTCTTTAGTTGGGAAAGTATCTTGGTCTGATCTTCTTGACCAATCATAATATTTCTTTAGTTTTCTTATTTATTTTAGGATTATCTTTTCCTTATTACATTATGAAATATTGAATTCAATTAGGTAATGTAAACTAAATCCTAATTGGTTTTGGATTAAGCATTGTAAGGCTATAAAAAGCCTTCATATTCAGCCAAAACGGCATTTATTTAATCAATATTATTATTGTTAGCAATTTTGCTTATGAGACTAAATTCTCTTCTTGAGTTCTTGAGTTAACTTGGTGAGATTGTTGAGTGAAGGCTTAATAATTTTACAAACTTATTAATACTGATCTTAAATTGGCTAGGTTGATTTAGGGTTGAGTTAACATAACTTTAAATCTTTATAACTTAGGTTACTATAAATAAGATTTCTAAAGGTTTAGTTGGAATTTAAAGAATAAAATTCCAATACTTGGTTTGATAGATTTTTAGCAACTATTCCTTAGCATATGGGTAAGGATTAATCTAAACTTGTTCGTATCATTTTGGTATCAGAGCTAAAGCTTCAAATCAAGTAAGTTATCTCTAAAATTCATTGTTCTTTGTGTTCTTATTATTTTTGCATCAATTTAGGTCTTATCTCCTTCATAGGGCTCTAATTATATTTGTTCTTATTCTATGATATTTAGTTTTATTTTCTTTACTTTTCTTCCATCCAATTAGTATGTTTTATCATATTTAATTACTTTGTGTTTAATTCTAGTTTTGGACCATTAGCATCAAGAAAATTACAAAAAGATTGCATATTGCAAAATTAGCAAGTTTCCTATCTCCATTATGTTTCTTCATTTTTCTTTGATCCTGATTCATTTTTCTTTATGTCCTAAGCATTCGTTGTGTTTATTTGTGTGTTTAGGGCTGAACCAAATTCATCCAAATTGAGAGAAAAGTGCAAATTGTGATTAGCACTCAATTCCTCCAATTTAGCTTTCATTAGTTTCTTCGTATTGTTAAATTGTTCTTTGTGTTTCTTTTGATTCAAATTTTGTGCTAGCTTCGAAAAAAAAAGAAAGAAAAAAATCAAAGCAAAAAAAAAAAAGAAAAAAAGAATGAAAGAAAATAAGCTAAAGATCACATTGAATTGTTTGCAAACTAAGTAGTCGATTTTGAAGTTTTCATTAGTATTCGGCTTAGGCTATAAACTCCTATTCATTTCGAGTTCAATTTTAGTCTTGACACTTTAAAAATCTTTTTTACTCTTAAAATTTTGATTATGCCTTTAAAGATTTGTTTCTTGCGCCAATTATGTTAATTTTGAGTCCTTTTTTTTATATGTTTTTCTAAGGTTAGTTGGCTTGTTTGTGTTTGGTTTAAGCTTGCATTCAACATAAAGTAACTTAAGTCCTTAAAGAAAATAATCCAAGAGAGGTAAAAGGTAAGAGTGATTTGCTTAAAAGAAGGTAAAAAGCCTGCTTTGAGTCAAACACGAGCGTAAGTGCCATTTTTTCAGTGTAAACACGTAAGGGACTGTTTGGTCTGGTTTTCTTTTATTATTTAATACCATGGAACATCCTAAAGAAGAACCAAATTGGAAGTTGTTCATAAAGGCTTCATAGCTCACATGGCACAAATTGAGAAGCAATTCTAAGCAATGCATATGAAGATTGAAAGCTTATGAATTGCCTCGGATTCCAACACCACCCATACCAATTATAAGTAATCTAGGCATGAGAGGATTGCTTAAGAAGATGAGGAGGGTGATTCCATGGAAGGCTACGCACAAAGATCTAATAAGTAAGATGACAATCTCAATAGTATCAAGATGAAGATTCCTACCTTTAATGGTTCCAATAATCCCAAAGCCTATCTATCTTGGGAAGAAGGTAGATTTTAGTTTTGATTATCATAATTATGGTGAGGATAAAGAGGTTAATTAGCTGCTATTGAGTTTGAGGGATATGCCCTTATATGGTGGGATCAAATTAGAAGTATTAGAAAAAGATATAGGGATCCACCAATTTATACTTGGGTAGATAAGAAAAGGGCCATGAGAAATAGATTTGTTCTTAGTTATTACCTTAGAGATATACACAAAAAGTTACAAGGACTTATACAAGGTAATAGGAGTGTGGAAGAGTATTACTAAGTTATTGAAACCACCTTGATAAGGGCAAAACTTGAGGAGCCTATGGAGCAAACTTTGGCACATTTCTTATTGGTCTCAATAGAGAAATCACCAATGAAGTTAAGCTAAAGCAATATGACACTTTGGAGGAGTTGTATCACCTTGCAAATATGGTGGAAAGACAAAATAAAAGTAAGCATTCTAAGTCCGATATCAATTTAATTTCTTAGACAAATAAGTTTAAAAGTGGTGACATGTAACAACCATCTCATTTACAAATCAAAGCATTCATGTCCAAAAATACATATGCATACAGGTTTATTAATCACACATACAAAATCCAATATGTGTTTAATATACATATATGTTAACTAATGTTCAAGGCTAGTGACCATAAAGTTTTTTCCTATCTAGATACATGTACATGACACAAGGAGAGAGAGAGTTGGAATTTAGTTGACAACCTGTGGTCCATGTGTCTTTATACAAAACTCTATGCACCAAAGTATCCAAGCCTTATGCTTCAGTATTTGAAAAACATAATTGCAATTTTGTGAGTCACGACTCAATGAATAAAAATAATAATCAGATTCTTATGGGACAACCAATAATCAAATATCATCAGGATACTTGACAAGTATAACAATTGACTATGCAACTACAAGTGCAATAGATTGATTTTTGTAGTGACCTTGCAAGGCAAATACTACTCTCGAGAATTCATGTGATTCAAGTGAATTTGATTTTGCTAGCTAGCATATAACAAGTGAATCATTTGATCAATAACATGTGCCAATAAGACATAATTATCCCCTTTTCCAAGTGCTTTGCAAGTGTTTGACAAACCGATCAAAACATCCTTTTAGTTCCATATGCAAGTGTTCATTCACAATGGTATACTAAGTAATCATTAAGATTATATAATTCTCACTTGACTTGTATTCATGTGTAAAATGTAACAATTCAATCACATATATATGTAATAGAACATAATCATATCATAAAATTATCACATGTACACATTAGAATCTAATTATGGTTTTTACTCACCTTTTGATGTGACTAACCTTTGGTTCTTTCTCTAAGGCTTCCTCAAAGTGTTGAGATCCTAACATTTGATACTTATATGGTTATAAGTATGTCAAAATGATTATGAATTCTTGGTATACAACTATTGCATGATCCATACAAGTGGACCTAGTGTTTATGCATATCTTCCTTATATGGCAGCCTTACCTTGCTACACTCTCATAGCAATAACTCTAGATATACTAATCCAAATGACTTGATTCTTTTTTCAAAATAAACTAGACATATACTGATACAACATATTCAAATTTTAGGTGAACATAAGACATAGAAAATGTGGTGAATTTTTTAATTTTGCCATATTTCAACGTCATCTCAGTCTGAGTAGCTCTTACATTCTTGAGTATATCTCAAATTGTACAAATCCAATTGTAAAAATGATATGCCAAAGTTACAAAACATATAAAGGAACATTTTTCATATTTTACCTATTGTCTAATTCAGTCTATAAAGTCACCAAAATAAATGACAAATCTCAATGTGAACAAGTTTGTAACATGTTGACAATCAGTCATGATGATGGTGCAATATCTCATCAACTATGTTAAATTTGGCAAAAATATTTCACATGAATGTAGATCAAACATAAATGTACAACATTAAAGTTTGTTACATCATCAAATTTTAAATATATGGCCATTAAATTATTGGAAAACATAATTATAAGACTAATGAGGTTTCATCGAGTTCAAGGTCAGTCACAATCACTGAGCAATATTTCTTTCCACACAACAAATCAAGCAAAACTTCTTTATATGAATTTAGAGAGGATATAACCTTACAAATTTCATATTTTGAACTTTGTCTAAATCAAAATTTTATACCATTGAGTCCTTTGGATTAATCCCCTATTCCTTCTAATTAGCAAGTTGATATGACAGGTAAAAGAAATATGAATTCGTTAAACAATTACATGAGAAAGTGCATTTGAATATTGAAAAGAGGAAAGGGAAAGTTGCCAAAATTCAAATAGGAGTAGTGTTAAAGTGGTATTTGAATTGAATGATTGGGTTTGGGTACATTTTAGGAAAGAAAGGTTTCCTAACCTTAGAAAAAGTAAGCTAGACCCCATGGGAGATGAACCTTTTCAAGTCTTAGAGAGGGTTAATGATAATGCTTACAAGTTAGACTTACCTAGTGATTATAATGTTAGTGCTGACTTACCTAATAATTATAATGTTAATGCTACATTTAATATTATTGATTTATCTCCTTTTGATTTTGATAAAGGTGTTGATTTAAGGACGAATCCTCTTGAGGAAAGAGGGAATGATGCAAATAGCCAAGGCAAGTTAGTAAAACATCCA
The DNA here is from genome assembly GCA_949677035.1 of Omphalea diandra. Classification (NCBI taxonomy): domain Eukaryota; kingdom Viridiplantae; phylum Streptophyta; class Magnoliopsida; order Malpighiales; family Euphorbiaceae; genus Omphalea; species Omphalea diandra. The sequence goes on along the minus strand of CATIWR010169806.1, from coordinate 7,412 downwards.
CTTCAACTTCAAGGCCCAATCACAAGGGGAAGGCTTAAGAAGTTTAAAGAGACAATTGAAGCATTCATGCAATAAAGAGTTACACTTGATTAGCTTAAGAAGAGCAAAGGAAGCGTGAAGCCTAATTAAAAGTTGATGGGAGATTAAACTCTTCAAATGGAGAACTTAAAGTGCCTAACTTATGGAGAACACCTAAGCATAACCTAATTCGGCCAAGACATGTAAAAAGAAGCACAAGGTATGTAAAAGGAAGCCCAAGTTGAGTAAGCAAGGAAATAAGGCCCAAAATCAAAGATTCTTGCAAGATTTCCTTAATTGACAATGTTTGCTAATGCCATTAGGATTTCTACATTAGGCTAAATCCTTTTCTTTTTCTATTTAGGAAGAGTTGTTCTTTGGTTAGGAAAGTATCTTGGTCTAATCTTGTTGACCAATCATAATGTTTCTTTAATTTTCCTATTTAGTTTAGGATTATCTTTTCTTTATTACAATAGAAAATATTAAATTCTGTTAGGGAATGTAAACTAAACCCTAATTAGTTTTGGATTAAGCATTGTAAGGCCATAAATAGCCCTCATATTCTACCAAGAGGGTGTTCATTCAATCAATATTATTATTGTTAGCAATTTTGCTTGTGAGACTAAATCTCTTCTTGAGTGAACTTGGTGAGATTGTTGACTGAAGGCTTAATAACTTCATAAACTTGTTAATTTTGATCTTAAATTGGCTAGGTTGATTTAAGGTTTGAGTTAACATAACTTTGAATCTTATAACTTAGGTTGCTAGAAACAAGTTTTCTAGAGGTCTAGTTAGGATTTGAAGATCAAAACTCTAATACTTGGTTTGATAGATTTTATGCAACTATTCTTTAACATACAGGTAAAGATCAATCCAACCTTGTTCGTATCATTTTAGTATCAGAGCTAAAGCTCCAAATTAAGTAAGTTATCTCCAAAATTCGTTATTCTTTATGTTCTTATTATTTTTGCATCAATTTGGGTCCTATCTCCTTCATAGAGCTCTAATTCTGTTTGTTCTTATTCTATTATATTTAGTTTTATTTTCTTTACTTTTCTTCCAACCAATTAGTTTGTTTTATCATATTTAATCACTCTTTTATGTTTAATTCTAGTTCAAGACCATTAGCATCAAGAAAATTAGAAAAAGATTTCATATTGTAAAATTAGCAAGTTTCCTACCTTCATTCTGTTTCTTCATTTTTCTTTGATCTCAATTCATTTTCCCTTATGTCCTAAGCATTCTCTTAGACTAGGTTGGTCAAACCTAAGTCATAAGCCTCTTTTAATCTTGACAATGAAGATTGATAAGTTCTAATGCTTTGTTCAAGTGTTATTTTTATAGTTTATAGGATATAATTCATTAGAAGTTGGATAGAAGTCAAAATCTCTATCTTTAATAAAAACATCCAAATTAGTAGTCAGTATCCCCTAAATCGCGATTGCAACCATACAATAAGGATAGATGAAGTTAGGCCAGAGGAATTAATGAATGAATTAACAGCCGTGACTCAGCCAAATAAAGATTGGATTATTCATAGAGGAATTTGTAGTGGCATTCGTGTCCAAGGTCAAGACCGTGAATTTCATAGTAATAAAGGAGGGAACCAAAACCACAACCACAACATGCCAAGTAACTAAGGCAACCATTGGAAAATCAGAAATCATAGAGGTGAAGCATTTGTCGCGACCCAACTCAAGAAGGTGTTGTCTCCTCAATAAATAAAGGAATTTGCAATCTCAATTGCGCCTAAGAGAAAGTTCATAGCGACTGCAACTTTTAACTAGATGGTTGAACACAACAACTATATTTTTTTGGACAACCAATAGGTGAAGGACACATGGACTAGCCGTTAGACACAGAATGGGGTTCTCTACCGTGATTTCTGGCTCCTCAGTGCAAATTAGAAATTCGCAATCGCGAAATGCCAATAACTACTACGACGTCTACCTGATAAGCATTTAATGTAAAATCTACCTAACACAACTTAGAGATTTTGGGATAGTTTTTGAGTAATGTCTCTTTGGTGGATGTTAGCTATAAATAATCCACTAAACAAATGTAAATGTAAGAGAATTCCATTTATTGTAACCAAACTCTTGCAATCCATTTATTGTAACCAAACTCTTGTAATTTTGCTATTAATTCTTCTTACTCTTCTTTATGTGTTATTGATTGTTTGGTGTGAGCATTAAACACCTTTGCGATTAGGATGAGTGTTAGCCTAAGCTTCCAAAGCTCTTGTAAAGTTTTTGTGTGAGCCTAGAAACATAAAATTGTGAGAGGTTTTATGTGAGTCTATAAATAAGTTGTAAGGGTTTTGCGTGAGCCATCAAACACAAGTTGTATAAGTTAGGTGTTAGCTTGAAAACACTAGTTTAGTTGAATGAAATACCCAATTATGAAGAATTGGGGAATGAACGTAGGGTTTGTTAACATCCAAACCACTACAAGCATCTTGTATTCATTCTCTCTACTCCTCCTTGATTTTCTAATCACCTTAACCTTTCTCTTTAATTTTTAATCTTCTACCGATTCAACCCTTCTTCTTAGTGCACTAGGCCAACAAGTGTTATCAGAGCTAAGTCTTACTCGAAAGCTTAATTGTGTGAGAAAAGATAATGGCATAAGAAGGAATCCGCACTCACCTCAAACCATATTTAGATGGACCAGAATATACTCATTAAAAGTGTATGATAGAAATCTATTTAGATAAATCTATTTAGATAGGGATGTGATAGATAAGGAGTGAAAGCCACCTCCCAAAATGGTCGATGGAAGTGAGGAGTTAATCCCTAAAGAGGAGTGAGTTGAAGCTCATATAAGATCTAATGGAAGAAATAAAAGAGCCATGACAATCCTTCTATGTTCTCTTTCAAGAGAAGAAATTGGAAGGGTCTAACATTGTGTTATTGGTCATGGGATTTGAAAGGCCTTAGAGAACAACCATGAGGGCACTACCTTAGTGAAATATAGCTGACTTGAGATGTATGTGATGGAGTGGCAGCTATTTATGATGGAGGAAGAAAGCATCATAGATATAACGAATGGGCTCCTAGCAAAAGTCACAAACATGAAGAAGTTTATAAGAGTTCTTACCGACCATGAGGTAAATTCAAAAATCCTAAAATCCTACCTCCTAAAAAGTTTGGTGCAAGGGTTTATAGTATCAAAAAGTCTAATATAGAGATAGGAAAGGTGCCAATGGATATCCTTATAGGCAAGCTCTTAACTTATGAGTTAGCCTTGAAAAAGGATAAAGAAATGAAGAAAATAAGAGGTCAAGGAGAAAAATCTAAAAAACCAAAAAAGAGGACGTTGGCACTCAAGTCTTCATCAAAGGAAAAGGAAGTTGAAGTGGCCTCAAGTGAAGAGGAAAGTGACAAAGAGGAGGAGGAGCTAGCAATGTTTTCAAGAAGAATTAAGGAGCTAATTAGAAGAAGAAAGGAAAGAATAAGCTTCAAGAAAGCAACTCTAACTCCTAAAGAAAGATTGGGTGAAGTCACTTTCAATGAATGTGGTAAGTAAGGCCACATGAAATATGACTACCTCGAATTAAGGAAGAAAAAAAAAAGGGACAAAGAGAAAAGGAAAAGCTTCAATGCACCCTCAAGATCCCTTACCCAAAACATGCTGGCAAATTTTCTACAATTAGGTACTTCACTCAACTCAAATAGTGTTTCTAAGTTCACACCAAACTTTTATAACTTGTGTTTTCTAGGTCACACAAAAACCTCTTACAAGTGTTTTCAAGGCTCACACTTAAAATCTCTCACAAGTGTTTTCAAGGCTCACACTAAAACCTTTTATAGTGGTGTTTATTGCTCTCACCAAATAATCACTTAAAGCATAAAGAAGAATTGAAAGAATAAGTAGCAAATTTGCAAGAGTTTGGTTACAAATTAATGAATTCTCTTGCATTATATATTTGTTTGGTGGTGTATTTATAGCTCATATCCACCAAAGAGATGTTAGACTAATACTATTAACAAATCTCAAAGATTTGCTAGGAAGATTCAACATTAAATGTTTATCAGGCTAAAGTCGCGGTCGCAAATTTCCAATCTTAGTTAAAAACACCGTTTATGTCTAACGGCTAGTCCACGTGTCAACTTTTCGTTAGTCATCCAGGATAATACCCATTGTGTTCTAACCACTCTCAAAAGTTGATGTCGTGAATATCAATGCATTGGGAGCGACTAAGACCTCGAATTCCTCTACTTGAAGAGCAAACTTCAACTGCTTGAGTTGCGCTCGCGAACAAACTTTTACCCTCATAATTTTTTATCTTCAATGGATACTTAGGACACTTGGCAAGCTGTGGTTGTGGCTTTGGTTCCCTCCTTTGTCACTATGAAAGTCGTGGTCACGATTAAGGTGAGACACACACCACAAATTCTTCTGTGATTAAGGCTTTCCCAACTTTAGGTGTGTCATGGCAGTGAAGTTGTGCATGAATTCCTCTGGCCTAGCTTCATCCTTCCTTGTGACTGATTCATGGTCGTGATTTACAATACACTCTTTGCGAATTAAAGTGATCTTTACAAGGTTGGAGATTTAGACTCCATCTAACATCCAATGACAAAAACTAACTTAAATCTGCAAAACAACACTTAATGAAATTATTAGAATTGATCAATCTCTATCATTAAGATCAAAAGACATTCATGACTTATCAACCTAGTCCAATAGAGGTAAACTCTTCACCTCACTTTTATTTTGAGTTTAATGAGTTAGATGATGTTGATGATGAGCTTTTGGGAGCGCTCACCATGAAATCTGGCAAATATAAGTCATGAATGAAAACTTATAAGAAGAAGTGCACTAAATTAGAAGATGAGTTTAAATCCCTAAATAGTCCTGTAAATGAATTAAAGGCTTCAAATGAAGAACTCAAGAAGTCTATAAAAGTCTATCCAAGTCATTTGCATCCCTAACTTCATTAAGAAAAGAGAATGACTCATTGAATATGAAGAACTCAAGAAGTCTATAAAAGTCTATCCAAGTCATTTTCATCCCTAACTTCATTAAGAAAAGAGAATGACTCATTGAATAGTGAAGTCATTAAGCTTATAAACTCTATTTCTAAGTTCTGTGAGGGTAGGGACGCTTTGGATATACTCATTGTATCACAAAGACCTCCTTTAGTTAGGCATGGTCTAGGTATTAATGGAGCCTCTTCTTCTACACCTTTACTCACAACATTTATCAAAGCCTCAACACCTCAAATGTCAAGTATTTAGGTTGTTGGAAAGAAAGTGCTCAAAGCACTAAACCACCATTGCCTAAGGGCAAAGGAAAAGTACAATAAGGCTGAAGGCCTATTTCTAAGAAGGCCAATCATGCATACATATATAATAAAAAACATCCTCATTCAAACATATATAGAAAATTTACTTCTACCCCCACTCAGATATGTTCATGCTCACACACACATCAAGTTAGTATGAGAAAACCCCCCACTCATACTATGACAATGCATAGGAGAAAGACACATAAGTCTAAATCCCAATGCCATTATTGCATGAAGTATGGACACATCAACATTTATTGCTATATTAGGAAGGCTCACCTCAAGTTGAAGGATCCTTCAAAACCTAACTCCCTAGGACATAAGTATGATTGGGTACCAAAGCAAAAATGATTTACTTGTATTGTGTAGGATTGCTTGGCAACCACCAATGAAGCAAATGATTGGTATGTGGATAGTGGATGCTCAAAGCACATGACGAGCAATAAAAAACTATTTATGGCTTTAAAAGAAAAGGAAGGTTGAAATGTCACATTTGTAAACAATGCCAAGGGTAAGGTAATTGGCATTAGGACCATTGGTAAGTATGGTTGTTCTCTTATAAATGATGTTTTACATATAGATGGCTTACAACATAACTTGCTTAGAGTAAGTAAAATATGTGACAAAGGTAATAAAGTCACCTTTGACCCTAGAGAATGCCAAGTTACCACTTTGGTGGATAAAAAAGTAGTTTCCAAATGTGAAAGGAAGGGTAATACCTACCTAATTGATTTAGACAATTTGGCTAACCAATACTTTAAGTGTCTTATCTCTCTTAGTAATGAACCTTGCTATGGCATAAAAGACTTTGACATGCTAGCATAGAGCTCTTACAAAGCTTATCAAAAGAAAAGCTAGTGGAAGATCACAAGACATGTGGTCCTTGCCAAATAGGGAAGCAACATCATTCTTCCTTCAAAGCAAATTGTAAGTATATCTAGAACTTTTCAATTAATTCATATGGACTTGATAGGGCCCACTATGAGTGCTAGTTTAGGTGGATAACATTATACACTAGTCCTAGTTGATGATTACTCTAGGTTTACTTGGGTTTCCTTTCTAGCTTATAAGCATGATACTTTTGATGCTTTTATAAGTTTTGCAAAAAGGATTCAAAATGAAAAAGGTTACTTCATTTCATCCATAAGAAGTTACCATGGAAAAGAATTTCAAAATGAGTCTTTTGAATCTTATTGCTTAGAGAATGAGATTTTTCATAACTTTTCAACTCCTAAAACACCACAACAAAATGGTGTTGTAGAGAGGAAAAACAAAACACTAGTAGAGATAGCTAGAACTATGCTTAATGAGTATTTATTGCCTAATTACTTTTAGGCCAAAGCCATTAATACTTTTTGTTATATTACAAATCGTGTTTTCAAAAGATCCATTCTTAATAAAACTTCTTCTAAGCTATGGAATGGTATAAAGGCACATGGACTACTAGCTGTCAGCTAAATTCCAACTCTCTCTCTCGTTGTGTCATGTACATATATCTAAATAGGAACCAATTTATGGTCACTAGCCTTGAACATTAGTTAACTTATGATGCAAATAGCCAAGACGGGTCAGAAAAGGATCCACATCAAATTCAAGACCCAATCACAAGAGAAAGGCTAAAGAAATTTAAGGAGGCAATTGGAGCATTCATGCAACATGGAATTATGCTTTGATTAGCCCAAGAAGAGCAAAGGATGTGTGAAGCCAATTAAAAGTTGATGGGAGCTTAAACTTTTCAAATGGAGCACTTAACTTAATACAATGGAGCTCAACTTGTGGAGAGCATCCAAGCACAACCCAATTCATCCAAGGCATATAAAAAGAAGCCCAAGGCATGTAAAAGGAAGCCCAAGTCATGTAAACAAGAAAATAAGGCCCAAAGTCAAAGATTCTTGCCAAATTTCCTTAGTTGGCAATATTTCCTAATGCCATTAGGATTTCCTCATTAGGTTAATTCCTTTTCCTTTTCTATTTAGGAAGAGTTGTTCTTTAGTTAGGAAAGTATCTTAGTCTAATCTTGTTGACCAATCATAATGTTTCCTTAGTTTTCCTATTTAGTTTAGGATTGCCTTTTCCTTATTACATTAGGAAATATTGAATT
>CATIWR010169800.1:0-79324 GCA_949677035.1 Omphalea diandra | reverse complement strand
AGGTTTAAGTGTAAGCCTGTTGAAACACTTGAGTGAGATTTTGTGTTAGCCTAGAAAACACTTTGTAGTAAGATTGTGTGTTAGCCATTAAAACACAAGTTGTAATAAGTTAGGTGTGAGCTTGAAAACACCATTTGATTTAGTGAAATACCCAATTGAGTGATTGGGGAGTGGACGTAGGGATAGTTTTGCCCGAACCACTATAAAATCCTTATGTCTACATTGTTCCTTCTTCTTCTCTTCATCTCTATTTTAAAATTTTTATTCACTGATTCAACCCCCCTTCTTGGTGCCTAGGGACAACAACATGTGTGATTTGGCAATGTTGGACTCTCCCAATTTCTTCTTTTAACATAGAGCTTAGGAAAATAGCAATTGCCCTCTTCTTCTTCCCATTTGCCTTCATATGTGTTTCACTCCATTCTTCTCTTATGGTTGCCACCGCTACTCCTTCAATCATCTTTGTTGGAGGCTTCCACTCTTCAAGTACATAATTCCATAAGTTGATGAAATCACTATCAAGATCGATCCCTATTTTATGCTTCCAAAGAGCATAATCATTGTTATCAGAGTGGGGATTAAGGTGAGAGTGAATCCCTTCTTATGCCATTATTTTTTTCTCATATAATTAAGGATTAAAATGTGAGATTAGGCTTTGATACCAATTATTGGCCCTTATACACCAAGAAGGGAGGGGGTTGAATTGGTGGCAAATTCAAACTTTTAGAGGAAGCACACACAAATAAAAGATTGAAGAAAGAGTAAGAGAATAATGAAAATAAAAGATTTATAATGGTTTGGGTATTAACAACCTTATATCCACTCCTCAATTCACCTTTACTAAATCACTATTGTTTTACAAGCTCACATTCAACTTAGTGTTTAGGCTTACACTAAACCTTACATGTGTTTTCCTAATGCTCACACTCAAACCTTGCACAAGTGTTTTATTAAGGCTAACACTTAAACTTATACAAGAGTTTTCTAAAGCTCACTCTAAAACCCAAATAAGAGTTTTCTATATAAAGACTCACTCTTAAACGTACACCCAAGTGGTATTTAAAGCTCACACCAAATTATGCATAAAGAAATGAAGACTTAAAGTTGTGACAATTAACTTTGTAAGAGTTTTAGCATAATCATTAGTTACTCTTTAGTATTCAAGTCCATTTGGTGGTGTATTTATAGGCTACAACCACCAAAGAGACGTTACAAATAAAATTATTCCTGAATCTCTAAATTATGATTGGCAAATCCTATATTTAACGATTGTCAAATGATTGTCGCAGTTGAGACAACCAATTCACAGCCAAAAAATGCATTTCATGATTAGGATAAGTAATTCATGGTCACTATTATACTGTGTCTAATGGCTAGTGACACATGTCATTGGATCTTTCTAACAGATCTCGAAGGTCATGGTCACGGTCGCTACCTAATCATTATACCTACCGAGAAACAAACTGAGCTTTTATAGTTCTTTATTTTTCTTTAGGTCATGATTAGGATAGGTGATTCATAGTCGAGAATTTTGAATCTCCAGTGGTCTTTTTAAAATTCATGGGTCTCTACCAAAAAGTCGTGGTCAAGACTATAGGAGGTAGGTTTTCATATTTTGAGTTTTTTTTTTTTTTTTTTTGCTTCTAAGCACTTCTATTCAACTTCTAATGAAATTCTAACTTAATATTTGCAAGATCAACACTTATAATTGACATTAGAACCTTTCAATCTATATTATCAAGATCAAAAGAGAGGTTTGACTCATGATTGACCAACCTTGCCTAACAAATCTTAATGAAATGTGCATTTGGGTTGTGTTCAAACTGCTTTGTATATTGTGTACACTTATGCATTAGTTTGAGAATGATGTTTTTATTTACTTCCCTTTCTTATTCCCTCTTATCTTTTTTCCCTTTCTTTTTTGATGTTGACAAAAAGGGAAAGTTAACTGAATTAAATTTGTATATGTAAAAGGGGCGATAAACTAAATTAAATGTTAATTGAGTGGATAAATTGATATGACTAAAGGATAGTATGGATTGAGGAGGAGTATTCTTTAATATTTCAAACTTGTTGAATCATTTGGAAACTATGCAATTCACTGAGAAACTGTACTTTACACTAACTTCCAAACACTTAAATCCATTTTTTATACTTTACATATTAAATCTAGATTATCAACATCAAAAAGGAGAGATTGTTGGACTAGGTTGATCAAACCAAGGTCAAAGCTCTCTTTTGATCTTGACAAAATATATTGAAAGGTTCTAACACCAATTTTAATATTGTATATCCATAAACTAAGTTAGAATTACATTGGAAGTTGAATGGAAGTGAAATGTTCCAAGTTCTAAAAATGTTCCCAAATTCACGACAAAGACTTGGAGGTTGTGATTGCTACTCTAAAAAAAATTGGGATCAAAATGGGCAATATCAATTCGTGGTGACTATCACAGCATGAGTCATGACCACTACATTCAAATAACTTGGAAGAACTCCAATAGCCAACCAATGGACCAGTTAAGGTAAGTCATATGTCAGGGAGTCGTTTGAGGTTTCAAATTTATGATAACGAATGATGGTAGAACCATGACCTACTTTAACGTGGAACTCAAAATCTCTGGTCTAGTTCATAGTGAATGTATTATTCTTCTATTCCAATGCAACTTCAAATCGTGATCACAACCATGAAATCTCAACCACAATCTTTGTAGTATATTAGAGGGTAGCAATGACTAGTTTTTAAAGAAAAAATGTCAAAATATCACGTGTCGTAAGCCATTAGACACATTTGAAGATTGCAATTGAGAAAAGGCAAAATTCAAAGTGAAAAGTAGATCGCGACCATAATATCCTATCATGACCGCAACTTGCCTTTGACAAGCATTTAATGCAAGATTTGCCTACCAACTTTGGAGATAGTTTCATTTATAATGGCTCTTTAGTGGTTGAAACTTATAAATATCCTACCAAATGGCTTTGTATGTAAAAGGATAACATTTAATTATGGCAAAACTCTTACAATTTGATTTCTCAACTCTTTAACTCTTTAATTTTTTTTCCTTAAGTTGTTGAAGGTTAGGTATGAGCCATAAACACTTTAGGTTTAGATTTTAGAGTGAGCCTAAGTGTGAAAAACTCTTATATAAGGTTGTGTGAGACAAAAACATAAAATTATAAAAGGTTTTAGTGTAAGCCTTAGGAAAACACTTTTAAGTTATATGTGAGCTTGTGAAACACCATTAAGAGTTAGTGAAATACCTAATTAGGTAATTAGATAGTGGATGTAAGGTTTTTTAACACCCCAAACTACTATAAATTGTGTATGTTAATTCTTCTCCTACTCTTTCTTTAATCTTTAAATTCTTTAATTCCCTCTAAAAGTTTAAATTTTCCATCAATCCAACCTCCCTTCTTGGTGCACAAGTGTAAATATTATGTTTATGTGGGATCATACCTTTAAAGAGAAGTTAAGTCATTATGTTAGGATTGTAATTTTCTCATCATACCTTTAAATTCCTTTTAACTCCACGCATCTGGATCATTCCAAGTCTAAACAATCTTAGAAAAATATTAGATAGTGATCCATTTGTTTCCTTAAAGAAATATACATGGTATTTTAACAACTAGATGTCTCATCCATATCTTTTCAAATTGCATAAATTTTTGTCTATATTTGCCACCCTTATTTGATTTTGAATGTGACATAACAAAAGAATATGATTTGAGATAGCTATTTCCAAATTGTTCAAAATAGGTGTGAAGAGATTTAGCCATGAACTGGTCTAAATAATTTGATATAGTGGTTATTTCACATTAAAAGAACCACCCCTACTATGGCTCTATAGGAACTTGTTACCATGAAAAGCAATATCTTTAAGCTCATAACTATATCGTGTTGCATCAATTGTAACATTTATTCTATATAAACCACCTTAGTTTTGTTAATGGATCAAAGTTCATTAAAATTCAAAAATACCACTTATCTTATTAGTGAGGAAGCCCATGAAACCAATTAATCAACACATAACCAATCACTCATTAAACGAAGAGCTACATCAATGTGGTTGGCCAAAAATTATTAAATCATCAAATACACATCATCTAGCTATAGTAGAGATAAATAATATGATTGACCATTGTAATGAACAAAAAAAGCACTATTAAAACCCCAAAAACCATTTCATGTGCTAAAATGAAAACTTATCTAATTTTGTTTTGATTACAAACATAAGTTATGTATTAATTTTGCTTATAAGTATTTGTTCATGTTTTTAGGCCCTTTAATTACAAAAGTAACAAAAGAAAGCATAAAAGACAAAGATAAGGGAAAGTGAAGTCACAAGTCTCATTGCTTATTTTGTTGGACATGAATGGCCCTTGCACATCGATACAAGGCTTTTTACCATAAAAGGAAATTAAAGATTTCAAAAAGAAAGCTTGAGTAATTTAAGTTGCCCTTATAAAGCCTTGTTAAATACTTTGTGCAGTCTAATGAACTCACATCAAGGATTTAAAGTAGCTCTATGAACATTAGAACATGTCCATTCATTATAAACAAATTTTAGACTTTTCATATAGAATATTGAAAATGGACTAATTAGGTATTGAATATTGTTCAAAAGAGTTCTAAGGAGGGGCCCAAACTCTTACAAATTGATTTTAAAAGCCTCATTCTTTAATATTATTATACTTTGCTAGTTAGGTTGGTTTGATTATAAAGGTTTAATGTGAGCCTAAACACTTGTAATTAGGATTTAAAAGTGAGCCTAGTTTGGAAAAAATCTTATAAGGTTTTGTGTTGGCCTTAAACACAAATTGTACTTAGGTTAAGTGTGAGCCTAAAAACTAAGTTAGGGAGGAAGTTTGTAAAACTCCTTATATAAGTTAATTAATAATGAAATACCAAATTGGATAATTGGAGACTAGATGTAGGATTAGTCCATACCCAAACCACTATAAATTGCTTATGTCTTGATTCTCCTTCTTTCTTTCTTTCTTATTTTAAATTACCCACTCACTTTAATATTTAAATTTGCCACCATTCCAATCCCTTTTTTTTAATGTACAATGGCCAAAGTGGTATCAAAGCCAAATCTCAATTTGAATACTTAATTCCTTAAGCAAAGATCATGACTAATAAAGGGATTTATTCTCACCTCAAACCACGCTTTGATGAAATTGATTATGCACATTAGAAAGAAGAAAGTACAAAAAGGTACCTCATGGTTTGAACATGTTACACTTATAGGGTTATAAATTTTTTTGTTGACAAAACGGTACCTGTGATTATCTCCAATAGTAAAAATTGACCAAATAAGCAGATTCTGTCCATTTTGTATGATATCGCATGTTATGTATTTTTTTAATATTTATTCAATTTGATATATTACTAATGTGGCAAAAAAATAATAATTAAAAAAATTTTAAATATTTAAATGGCAAAACATTGGTTAACATTTTTTAATGAATAATTACATTAAAAAAGAAAAAAAAAATTAAAATTCAATAACATGAAATCTACAAAATCAAAATCTCAAATCCCACAAGATTAATCAAAACCAAATGATCAAAATAAAAATCTAACAAGATAAAAAAAAAAAAGATGAAAGGAGTTTGAAAGAAAGTAGAGTGTGACAATAGTATCCAAATCCTTTAATCCCTCATGATTAACTTCTCTAACATCTTCTTTTTTAGCTCTAAATTTCATAATTCTTAACACGTGCAACCTCCTTCTGTCTCATCCTGCTATTAACACACTCTATTAACCATCAAAATCATCATCATCCATATCATCACCATCGACCCATGAAATAGCCACTTTACTTTAGAAAGATCATTGTCATTCTTCTCATTGCTATCGACCTAGTTGGATTAGATTTGCAGATTATGAGTTTAGAAGAAAAAGAAAGAACTATGATAAAGTTAGAGCTAGAATTATCCACAAAAGGAAGCAATATCATTTCTAAATCTTATTGGTAGTACAAGATCTAGCATGTCTCCGCCTTTGGATCCAAAGATGAAGTGTGAGATTCAAGCATTAAAGTGGCAAAAAGCAAAAAGAAAAAGAAAAGAAAAGCAGTTGAATAAAAGGTATATGAATACCAATATGTTAATGGCTAAAATATTTATAGTAACAATGGGAGATGGTTAAAGGCAAAAACTTTATAATGGGAGGCTGATATGGAAGAGCCAGAATGTAAGAAAAGTAAGATGGGTGCGACTAGATCTGACCACATTTGTACAAACAACATGAATCGTAACTTGGCTATCGACCAAAATGATACCAATTGTAACACCAGTACTTACTTAATGGTGGTTTAAGTTGATTTTATGAGATTGAGGGAGTTTCCATTTTAGGTCTCAACTGATTTTAAGAAGAACATGACAAAAAATATTTAATTTAATTTAATTTTATTTTGATTATAAAATTTTTAAATATTTCAATTTTAAAATGGAATTTTTTAAAAAATAGCTATGGTCCTATAATATGCCACATATATACAAATTAATTTTTAATTAATATTTTTATCACATTATACCATTTGTCCATGTTAGAGTATTAAAATATATAAAAAATGTTTAACAGTGCCACATCATATAAAATAGACAATCAGTTTATTTGGTCAATTTTTTCTAATGGAGACAATCACAAGCACCCTTTATCATAAAAAATTTCACAATCTCATAAACGCAAAAAGTTCAACCATAAGGTACATTCTTTTTATACTTTTCTCCATTGGAAATGTAGAATGAAAATGTATCTTGATAGTGATCTCATTAATATATAGGATAGTGCCATCAAAAAGTGAAAGCCATAGTGTCATCAAAAAGTGAAAGCCACCTACCAAAATAGTGAATGGCATTGAATAACCTATTTCTGAAAAAGAAGGATTGAAGGATAAAGAAGAGCAAATACATAAGAGGGCAATGGTAATTATCCTAACCACCCTTTTAAGAGAAGAGTGTGGAAAAGTCCAACATTGCCAAAGTTCTTATGGCATATGGAAGGCATTAGAGAATTCTCGTAAAGGAATAATGCAAGTCAAATTAAGGAAGATCCAAATGTATGTGATCAAATATAAGCTCTTAATGATGAAACCCAATAAGATCATAACTGACATGATTAATAAGCCCTTACCATAGTTAAAATATGAAGAAACTTCAAAGACATGTGGCCTTAGAGAACATCAATCATAAAATCTTCAATGCTCTTCCATTAGAGAAGTTTGGACCTAGAGTAGTTAATATAGAAGAAGCCAATGAAGACATTAGTAAAATTCTAATCAATGTCCTTATTAGTAAGTTTTTCACTCATGAGATGACACTCAAGAAAGATGAAGATTTGAAAAGGAGTAGAGAAAAAAATATAAGAAGTGAAACAAATGTGTATAATTTGTCCCCAACTCATATGCAATCTTAAAACCAATGTCTGGGATCTATCAACAAATTAAGCAAAAGAACTCTAATTTCTAATAAGGCTCTAAGATAACCCACATCTAGTAACCTTAGTCAAAAAGAATTAAATGTTGTTTAAGCTAAATCTAACATTAACTAAATCAATTTTAAGTTTGGGTTAAACTAGTTTTAAATGTACAAAGCTTTCAGTTGATAAATTCATTAAGTCCTTCAAAGAACTAAAGAAGAGAATTAAATCTCATTAAATCAAAATGATATTGATATCAAATTAATCCTAAGTACATGATTTAGATGACATATTTATAGGCATTACAATGCTCAACTAAATAGTTATAAAAAAAAAACTTAATCCTATGAAAGTGATACGACCAAGGGTGATTTACACCTTAGATCGTATGTTGTAAGAATGGATTGTTTCAAAAATTAAGCATAAACTTTTAACCCCAATTAGACCTTTAGAAAATATGTTTCTAGTAACCAAGATTATAAATATTTAAAGGTTATAATTCAAGACCTATATTAGCTAAAACAAAATTTAAGCCTATAATTACTAGTTTTGCAAAGTTATTGAGAATCCACCTAATAATCTCACCAAGTTCTTTCAAGAACTCAAGAAGAGAATCCTCTCACAAACTAATTAAGACAAAAGAATAATTTTCATTGATTGATTAATCATGGCCGAATGGAGGGCTATATGTAGTCTTACAAAATAACCTAGCTAATGTAGTAGAAAAAGAATAAAACCCTAAAATCTAAGTGTAAATTCAGCCATAAGGAGTTTGGCCACCTAAAAACATGTTAAACAAATGTTTCTTAATGAAATAAGGAAGAAAAGAATGCCTTGCGATTAGCTAAAGAGGTATTCAACCTTCATAAGATAATCTATAAAGAAAATCTTCTAAGGTTACATAAAATAATGAAAGACTAACAAAAGAATATCTTAAAAAGACATGGACGTTATATTTGGCCAATGAGATGTTTTCTTGAAGAATCTTACAAATCTTAGAAATCTTAAAGAATCTTCTAAGGACCTTGTAAAATCTTGAAAACTTAGAAGAATCTTGGAAATCTTGGATGCCAAATGTCAAATGTTGATTGGTACGTAGTTTGGTCTTAATTTTGCCTTAAGACAAGTTTTGGAACATGTTTTGGGACATGTCTTGAAACATATTTTGGAAACATGTCTTAAATCTATTTATATCTTGTTCATACTAGTTTGAGTTCACACCTGTCATAACATGAAAATTTGAATTTTACACCAACTTGTTAGGCTTGTTAACAGGGCCCATAAAAAGTATCCACAATTGAAATTGAGCTTTAATGGGCCTTATTTTGGGCTTGGCAATGATCCAATAAATATATCCACTGAAAGTCTAATCTCTATCTTTAGGCTTTGACTTTGACCATATGCCATCCATGAATCCATTGGGCCCATTAGGCTTGTTTGCATAAAAAAAAAACTTAGAAAAAACTAAATAGGAATAAACACTACTCCTATTCAACCACATAAGCGTTTTAATCTTCTTAAGCACTAACTATTATTACAATTCAAGAAATAAATAAAATCCTAAACTAAAGAGGAATAGGTATTTGGATAAAGAAGGAAGAAAAAAAGAACCAT
Source organism: Omphalea diandra (assembly GCA_949677035.1). Taxonomy (NCBI): domain Eukaryota; kingdom Viridiplantae; phylum Streptophyta; class Magnoliopsida; order Malpighiales; family Euphorbiaceae; genus Omphalea; species Omphalea diandra. The sequence continues at coordinate 70,284 of CATIWR010169800.1, read as the reverse complement.
GATTTAAATAATATAATGCATAAAGGTATGTATATATATTGTCCCCTAGAGACAAGTTGAATACGTATTGAAATATGATGATCTTATTTTTATCTGGAAATTGATTACTTGATTTTAACTAAACTACAAATGAGATGGAAGCAAACTAAACTAAAAAGACAAAAGCAATTGAGAAAGAAAACCTTATGAGAAACATACTTAGAACACTTAATCTCACTAATGCAAACCCATGAAATCATTAATAATTCAATGTTATGTTTGATAAAGGGTAGCAACTATTGATTATCTCTATAATGATTAAGTCGTCTCTCTTAAGTAGTCACTTAACTTGTAGCCATTTACCTAAAACCATCTCTTGATGTGAACTATAAGTACATTACCCATTTAGATCTAACAATCCTTTAAATGATAGTAATAGGTTAATTAGGTATCTTTACTCTTTAATTAACCTAAGGGGAGTGATTTTAGTCATCTTTCAATTTACAATCTCTAGATCTATAAATGAAAAACAAATAATGTAATTAGTTATCAATCAATCACAAACATTAGGTTCAAGAATCATTCAATTGTAAAAGAATAAAATCCCTATATAGTCATTGAAAATCATAAATTAATCAATCATTATCCATGGCTACATCAAGGTGTTAGACTAAATATCTAAACTAACATACTAACAAAATAAGGAAAATCTAAAAGTAATAACATCATATTTGATAAGGAAATAAGAATAAAGAGAAGGAATATGAAATCTCCCAAATAGCTTAATGAATCTCCTGTTCTTCTTTTTCTTTGATTTAATAATCTTTAGCACTCTTACGCTTGATCTTGCATTATAGCTTGTTTATCCTTATTTTTGCCCTAAAAAATGCCTCTTTTGAGTGTTTAAAAGGTTTCTTTTTGCTCATTATCTCTTTTCTTAGGAAGCCTTAAGTGTTACTTTAAATACCCCTTCAAAAGAGCTAAAACATAGGCTAAAATGTATCTTTTAGATCACCCAGACCTAGGATAAGATTCATAAGTGTGACAACAAGTGCACCTTAAAGAGAGTTGCAACTTGTGACTGTAGTTATAGGTCCGACATAATGTATTCTTCCTTCATGTGTCCAAATATTTAGGTTGATCCCTAAAGTTTCCATCTTGTCTATTTTGGTCCTAATTTGTTCCAAACTTGCTAAAACATTTACAAAGCATTCAAATGTTATAAATAACATAAAAACATCCAAAATAACTTAATTTAATCATAGATTAACATCAAATCAAGCTCAAAATTCATCGAATAACTATGAACAAATTAAGCCTAACAAAAAACAACTAGAATCAAAATGGAAAAGAAGAAAACTAAAGAAAAGATAAATAAGGTTTTGAATTCACAAATTTAAAAGAAAAGGAATTTAGAATTTGCAAAGACTTTAATCGAATTCAAATAATGGAATTTACAAAGATTAGGCCTAAATCTCTTAGTAACAAAACCATGTCGCAAAATTAAAGAAGAAATTGGAATTTTAGGCTTGTAAGAACTTGAAATGAACACAAACAATTGAATTTGGAAAGGAATATACCAAAATCACTCTCAAACAAACCAATTTAGAAAAGGCTACAAATTAATTTCTCAATTATCAATCCTAACTAAGATACAAATACTCCTAATTAAGAAATAATTGAAATTATAATCTAAATAAGAGGTTACATTTCGCCAATGAGAAAAAAAAGGAAGAAAAGACAATTTCAATTAAGCAAATCTTGGAAGATCTTAGACTTTGACTTGGATTGACTTTGTTGATCTTATCGATGACGTTTGACCTTATCTTGATATCCATATGTTCTAAAAACACTTAAGACTCATCCATCCCATTAAGAATAAGCCTATTTCACATGGGCTTTACTATATGGTTCAATTTATCCCAAATAGACAAGTAGAAGGCCTCATTTCTTCTTATTAGTTCTTGTCCATCTTTTTTGTCCTTAGGCGACCTTTGTATGATCTTCAAGTTTTTGGCCAAGCCCAAATTATATTCATTAGCTTTCTTTAATACGATAGAAGCCTAAGTCTTTTATACTAGCCCACCTTGTGTATCTCTCATCTTTTTAGCTTTAGTTATTGTAATAGGGCCTCTATTTATGTCTCCTTTTTGTCTCATTACATGTTACTCTTGGTCCATGGAAGCTTTTTGGAATTATTTTGAAATCTTCTAGAATATCCTTAGAAATTTTTAGAATCTTATCAAATCATTTTGTGTAAATTATTCCACTTGAAGAGTTTGACTTTTAGATTACTTCTTGAAGTTCCACACATGCAATTGAAGTGTATCAAAGCTTGATTTCGGCTTAAAAAAAATCCACTAATTGCTCCATGCATATGATTGCCTTGAATCTCCATCCTAAGTTTGATTTCTTCTTGCATAAAAGCTCTAAAAGCTTTTTTAACCGCTTTAAGGGTGCTCTAGCCATTTGTTCACCATTCTTTAGAAAATCATCATGATGGGTGCCAATTTGGTTCACATCATAAGGTCAATCAATTAGTGAATTGATGATAGATTAAATTATTTAATTTATCTAATTTTAAATTAATTTAGAACTATGATATATTTATTTTCAAACCTAGTTGTAGGATGAATTGATTCTAAATTAATTGAAAATTTAATTTAGAACTATGATATATTTATTTTCAAATAAGTTGGGTAGCCTATGGAGTCACACACATAAGAATTAGAAAGGAGAAACTAAAATTGATTAAGTGACACAATTAGATAGATTTTATTGCAATTAAGTAGTTAATTATAACTGTTTAATATATATAAACACTAATATATATATATATATATATATATATATATATATATATATATATATATGCTTGTCGATAAGCCCTAACTGAATCCTCTCTCTCCTAAAATAGTTTTAGGATTTTTTCCATCTTTTTTTATGTGGATACTTATAGAGTTTATGCATAAAAGGTGTAGGCAATTATGGTTTGTTAAAACCCTTTCTTTTAGATTCAAGAAGTCAAAGTATGGAGGAGTCGATTATCAAAGTAATTTTTATGTTCTGATTCTTGTTTGATTATGGAATAGATTCAATGCATCTATTGGTTTGGGAATTAAAATTTTAAAATTTCACTACATATGTTATACATGTAACTTTCATTAATTAAGATTCTTAAAAGAATGCACATGATTTCAATAGGTAGAGAACATATCACAAAAATTTACCCTTATATCACATGCACATATTGGTCTGATAGCTTTTACTTAGGACATATGGTCAATATAGCCATTAATAAGGACGACTAAGTTTGTGAATTTTATCTCTCGAGTTACAATCATCCATAGGTGATTTTTCAAACAAGGAATACAATTCATATCAAAGGTACATAGTTCCTAATAAGGGTAAGTTTTGCATATGGATGCATTTAAGGTATAATTTGTATCCTTTGATTCTCTATTTCAAATCATCCATAAGGAAAATATAAGTAAAGGTATCATAATTATGGATTTAGGGTGGTTATAGGTTTTGGATATAGTTTGTTAAATAAGATGGCTCTAAAAGCTAGGGTTACATAATTCATTTTTAATATACTCGAAGGTATGAGGCTCATGAGTGGTAATGCTAATGGTGTTCTCCTAAGATTATGTGAACCTATATATACTAGCATTAGGCAATTGGGCAAAGAGTGTATGAAGTGTATTTAATGGAAAGAAAATGCAAAATAATTAATATGGACAAAATCTAAAAATTAAATATGATTATATGAAATCAACTTCCTCATTCTTAGTGGAGTCACCATTATGAGTGGACATAGTTTTATGGTAAAAAACTAGGTAATGGAATACTTCATTCTTCAAAATGATGCAAAAAACCATGTGACTATTGTAATATCTATGGGCATCAAAGGCTTAGAGGTATATGCAACAACATGTCAGTAAAGCCCTAAAGAAAATAAAAGTCACTGCCTAGTGTAACTAGGAGTGATTGGATGGCAATTGAGATCTTACGCAGAATACCAACTCTGTCACCCCTTTAAAATCGGATTTAAAAGTTAAATATAATCTAAGGAAGGTATTAGGCAACCCAAGCTACCTAAACTTTGACATGGCCTCTAATCAATTATCTATGTTTCTTACAAATTGTTTGTATTAAATTATTCCTTAATTTTCCATTTTACCTTTCACTATATTGATTATTAGTAGATTATTCATCAACTAATCATTTTCATATATGAAAAACAAAATCAGTTATATACCATCTAAGGAGGGGCATTTACAAATACATCATAAAAGAAAATAAGAAAATAAATAATTAAAAGTGCAATTCCTATAAAATAAAGGTCAACACAATAATATACCTTAAAACCTAAAATAAATCTTATGAATGATTTATAAATTCAAGGGCATTTATTTGATACATTTTAATCATAACATGGTATTTATTTTGATATATGCTCAAATAAGCACTATATTAGCTTTGTCATGTGTTGCTTTTATCATAGATTTTGGTAGTTTATCAAATAATAGGAATTTTATCTTTTGATATATTACTATTTAGATAACATATTTATTTAGATAACATTTACGATAAAGTTCATGAAATGTATATACTCTGCAAAGGTAACTGGGGATATCTATTGCATCATAGTAACATTCTTAAAAGTTTCTACTTAATGTATTATCAAGACTAGACATTAATAATGTTCCGATGCTAATACCTATATATTCTTTCCTTAGGGTCAAGAAAGCTAATAATCCCATAAATAGAAGTATGTGAGATACTTGGAGCATGCATGTAGGTGCTTATTATATAATAAGGTCATTGAATGAGCAACAAAGAATGGTCATATAAATAATGCTTATGTATTAATTGTCTATTCTAATGAGTGGCGTGCAAATATTCTTTATGAGTGATATGCAACTAGTCCTTTGACTTGGGAACATCATAGTATTTTTTCATGAAATTTTTATGGTTTGATTAATGACGTTAGTTGTCTTAACAATGAATTACTCATAAGGCATACTTTAGGTATAACTTGAAGGAGATAATGAAAGTTCACATCAGGATTCATTAACCTAAGCATTTAGGGTATGCCTTATTAGTTATCTTTTAGTATTGGTTATAAAATATTTGGTTAAGGCAGAATGATATGATCATTACTAAGTCAATAACTTAATGCGATCAAACTAATATAGGCTAGACATTATTCCATATTCTATATTTGATTGGGATGTCTTTAATGAAAGGATTGAATTATACTTGCAACTATCTTGCTAACGGTATATGGTGAAACGATCTTGATCATTCCTAATTTTCTTAAATAGGGTGTTAATGTGGCTTGATCTTGATTATTTAGTTTAAATGGTTTTTTATTCATACAATTGTTTATTATTATATCTAATGCTATCAAATACTTGATCATGATATATTTAATAATTTTCTATAAGTTAAGTCCTAAAATGAGATATCTATAACAAGAACTTGATAGTAAATATTACAGGAAAATAATTAAATTCAAAAGATTGCTAATTTGACTTATATGGTTGTTTAAGAATAATAACAAATCTTAATGGGCTATTAAATGATAAATTAATTATCAAATTTTTCATAACTTAAGTAATTAGAATTTAACAACGTTTTTTATATAGACTCAAAAAGAGAATATCAAATAGTTCAGGGATATGAATAATTAAATTTAGAATATCAACCATTAGAATTAAATAGGATAGATTAAGTGAAACTAATTGCGCTAGTGTTTGATCATAATTGGTTTATCTTATTAAATTTATATTTATTTTAATTATAAATATCACTTTTTCAAACTTAAACAATGATAGAGTTAATATAATTTTGATAGTTAATAAATAATTTATGTGAAAATAATCCTCTATTCATTACTTTTATTATTTGAGTGATTCGTATACTTATTTTCCCTACCATGAGGCTCTGATACCAATGACACAGATTCATGTATCAAATATTCAATTAAAATAGAAGCAATAAAATAGAGAGAAAATTGTAAGGAAGCAGATGCATTCATTAGATAATAATTGATGAATTCGTTATAAAATTAGAATATGATCTTGTTGTAATTTCTCTTAGAGTAAAATTTATCCATAATGTATGGACTTACTACTTACTAAAATTAAGGCATATGATTTTCACATTATTTCTTAAAATATTATATATAGAGGTGACAATTTTCTATTCAACTCAAGAACTAATCCAAAATCTATTCGAAAAGAATTGACTCGAACTTGATCCGACTAGAAAGAAAACTCAAAATGACTTGGAAATTTTTATATCAAATTCGATTCGATGAGAATATAAATAACAAGCCAATTTGAATAGACTTAATCTCGATTGATGCGACTCAAATGACCTTATTTAAATTATTAAAAATATTTAGATTTTATTTAAAAATTAAAAAATATTTTTTTATTTTCAATTATATATGAACTTAATTCAATTACTCCATTTCATTATATACAATAATTTGCTTAAAATAAAATAAATTTAATTTATTAAGTATTTAAATAAACATACAAATTTAATCAAATTGTATTATGTAAGATTAACTGATTAAAAATAATTTATTAAAAAACTTATTTTTCTTAATAAATTATGAAAAAATATTACATAAAATAATAAAGTATAAATAGATATTCTAAAAATATATAGATATTCTAAAAATATATTTTCAAAAATAAATAATAAATGACTCAATCTAACCCATGATTTGACCGAAATGATCTAATTTAAATTAATAAAATATTTGAATTTTATTTAAAATTAAAAATATTTTCTTTAATTTGAATTTTATATGAACTTAATTCAATTACTCAGTTTTGTTATGCATAGTCATTTACATAAAAAAAATAAATTATATTTAATTTATTAAGCATTTAAATACAAATAACAAATTTTAATCAAGTTATATATATATATATATATATATATATAAAGCCAAAATATCACATCACTCCTTCTCTCTCTCTCTCTCTCTCAATTCTTTTAATTCAATTATAACCATCATTGACAAGTTGTTATCTATCTCTAGCATTGAAGACGCATTGACCACTGCGTTTTATGGAAGAAAGTAATGCATAACCAATTCCTTTAGTGTTTTTCATAAAATGTTGACTATGTGACCTGTGATTGATAAAGTTTTACATTCATCATATATTTGAATGATATTTTAAATAATAAAAAAATTTTGAGAAGTTTTAACCTTTGTATTTTTTGGTGTTTTGTTTTGTTAAGAGATGTGTTTATTTAAAGGTTTAAAAAAAAACTTTTGAAAAATTAATGCTCATTGATTTTTTTTCTAGTCATTAAAATAACTCAAATAATGCTCGTTAGATAGATTAATGCTTATTAGATTAATATTTATTAAAGCTTAATTGACGTTAGCCTATAAAAGTAGTCAATAGTGGTTAAAAGGTAAGTTGATATACAAAAAAAAAAAAAAAACTACATTTTAAAATAATATGTAGCAGGATTATGATAGGGTAAAAAGACTTATAAGATGTGAATGAAAAACCAAGGATGTCTAGTCTCAATATAATTAAACTATACACAAATTAGAATTAAACTATACACAAATCCAATGTGCATGGTAAAGTTATGGGAATTTTAGTAAGAGAAGGTCATGTTGAAAATGGCACTATCATATAGATGAATCAAATTTAAAACTCTTTATAGATTGATTGATAAAGAGTTAGATGATGAGCCATATATGAAAAAAAAAAAATTTAGAGTCTAGTTTCTAATTAAAATAAATTGTTTGTAATTTAGAGTTCTATAAAGAAAGTTGTGACTACTTTAGTAAAAAGTATATGTGCAAAGTAATTATCAATGGTTATTGAATATATGCAATGAAATGAAGTCAATACTCATGTAAACAAAAAAAAAAAAAGGGCCTATAGAAAACTTTTTTAGTAGATAAGGCTATCACTTCTATCCAAGTTTAAGTCACTGTAATGCTTGTGGAAGATTTTCAACACCCGTAGAATATATATAATGGTTAATTTTGCCTAATATAGTTAGTAATGGCTACTATTTCTAACTATTGAAATGAATTTTTGCGTACACAAGAATACACAATATGACCTTAGAAATGTTACTTAACTTGTGAGAAATGTAAAAGAGTATTGTAAATGGATTATAAATGTAAAAGAGTATTTGTAAATGGATTATTCTTTGTAATATAAAAGTGAGTTTAGTTTTTATATTTTGTATGTTAAGAGTTACTCTTTCCATAAGCATTAATTGTATTACAAATAAGCATTAATTGATCTTTAAATTCTTTAACTCCCTTTAAAAGTTCAAAATTTCCACTAATGGCAGTCATCTTGAGCTTTATTTCAAGAAAAGAATTGGAAGAGTTCAACATTGTAGCACTTCTCATGAAATATAGAAGGCTTTAGAGAACTACCATGAGGGCACTATGTAAGTCAAGTCAAGTAGATTAGGCATCTATATAGTAGAGGATGAGCTCTTCATGATGAAGGAGAATGAAACCTCACTAATATGACTAATAGACTCATTGCCATTGTTAACAATATAAAGAAGTATGGGTGAACTCTCACTAATTATATGGTTGTCAACAATATGAAAAAGTATGGGAGAACTCTCACCAATTATGAGGTAAACTCTAAAATCCTCAAAATTCTTCCTTTGGAAAAAGTTTATGAATAGGATGTATAATATTGAAGAGTCAAACCATGACATTGTCCAACTCTGAATTGATGTCTTCATTTGAAAGCTTCTTACTCAAGAGATGGCCATTAAGAAAGATGTAGAGATGAAGAGGATGAGAGGGGAAAAAGACAAAATAGAGAAAAAGACTCTTGCTTTGAAGTATTCTAGCAAAGACAAGGAAGTGGAAGAAAGCTTAAGTAAAAGTGATGAAAGTGAGAAAGAGTAAAAAGACCTTGACAAGCTCTCAAGGAGATCCAAAGAGCTCATAAAAGGAGAAAGGAAAGGAAAAACCTCAAGAAAACATTATCTAACCTTAAACTGGAGAAGATAATGTGACTTGCTTTGAATGTGGGAAGCAAGGTCACATCATATTTGATTGTCCCAAACTCAAAAAGAATAAGAAGAAAAAATGGGACAAAGAGAAGAAAAAAAGACTTCAAAGTAACATGAGATGATGATTCAAGTGAAGAGGAAGAAGAAGAAAAGGTTGCAAACTTTTATTACATGGCTCAAGAGGACTCCTCTGATGAGGTAAACACGTATTTTCAATCTTGTGATGATATTGATGTGTATGAGGATGATGAGCTACTTGAAGCCATGTCCTTAAGATGCGACAAATATAAATATAAAATGAAAGTTTACAAGAAAAAATGTTCTAAACTTTAGGATGATTTTTCAAGTTTAAATCATCTTATTGGTAGCTTGAAAACCTCTAATGAGGAACTTGAGAAGTCTTTAAAATAACTTTCTAAAACTTTATCCTCACTTGATTCATTAAGAAAAGAAAAGGATTTTTTTTTTTTTTTATGAATTGAGAAATTCTATTTCTAAGTTTCACAAAGGAAAAGAGGCTTTGGATGCATTCATTTTGTCTCAAAGACCTCCCCTTCTAAAACATGGTCTCAATTTCAATGGAGCTTCTTCATCTATATCCTCTCCTCCCATTTTCATTAGAGACTCCATACCTCTAACGTTTAGCATAGAGGTAGTTGGGAAGAAATGTGTTCCTAACACTAACTCTTTTATGCCTAAAGGCAAGGCAAGGGCACCCCAAAGCTTAAAGGCTAAGCTTTAAAGAGTTAATCATGATTTCATGGTCCAAAAAAGGCATGCTAAAAAACACACACCTTTTACTCCTTGCCACACATATTCTTGCATGCATGCATATGACAATGGCTTGAGAAGTCCCTTACTCATGTTAAAATCATACTTAGGAGAAAAATTAGTAAGTCTAAATTCCAATGCCATTATTACATGAGAGATGGTCATATAAATGTATTCTATTTTATTACGAAGGATCATCTCAAATTATAGCACCTTTTCGAGCTTAACCTCTTAGGACCTAAGTATGTTGGGTACCTAAATAAAGGTGAATTTGCTTTATGCTATTGATAACCTTAGAAGCCACTAATGAGGAAAATAATGATTGGCATGTGGATAATGGGTTCTTACAAGCATATGAATAGAAACAAGAAGCTATTCACATCCATTAAAAAAGGGATAGTGACAATGTGACATTTAGAAACAGTGTCAAGTGTAAGGTGATTGGCATTAGTGTAATTGGTAAAAAAGCTTGCCCCCTTATTGATAAAGTTCTTTTAGTTAATGGTTTAAAGTATAATTTATTGAGTGTAAGTCAGTTATGTGACCTTTGATTCTAGAGAGTGCCTTATCACCACTTTAGTGGATAAAAATGTTGTCTTCTAAGTTGAGAGGCAAGGTAACACATACATAATTGGCTTAGACAATTTAGCTAACCAGCCTTTCAAGTGTCTTGTGTCTATTAGCAATGAAGCATGACTTTGGCATAGAAGTCTTAAACATGCTAGTGCGAAACTTCTCAAAAATATATCTAAAGGGGAGCTAGTTGAGGGCATTCCAAAGCTTAAATTTGCTAAGGATAAGACATGTGGACCATGTCAACTGAGGAATCAACTCCAATATCATAGAAGCCAAAGAATGTTATAAATACTTTTAGACCTCTTCAACTCATTCATATGGACTTAATTAGATCTACTAGGAATGTTGGCCTTTATGGAAAGCATTATGCATTTATCCTAACTGATGATTTCTTTAGGTTTACTTAGGTTAGTTTTTTGGCTCATGAGAGTGATGGTTTTTATGCTTTCAAAAGTTTTACAAAAAGAGTTCAAAATGAGAAAAGTTATTTCATTTCTTCTATTAGAAGTGACCATGAAAAAGAATTCAAAATTAACTTTTTGAAAACTATTATTTCAAGAATAGGATTTCATATAACTTTCCAGCTCCTAAAACACCACAACAAAATTGTATTATAGAAAGAACAAATAAAACATTAGATAAGAAGGCTAGAACTATTCTCAATGATTATTCACTTCCAGATTACTTTTGGGCTGAAGCCATCAACACCTCATGTTGTATTGCAAATAGAGTTTACAAAAGATCCATTCTAAATAAAACATTTTATAAGCTATGTAATGGAATAAAGCCTAATCTCTCATACCTTATAGTGTTTGATTGCAAATACTATATATTGAATACCAAAGACAACCTTGAAAAATTTGCCTCTAAAATTGATGAGGGTATTTTTCTAGACTATTCCACCAGTAGCAAGGCATATAGAGTCTTTAACAAGAAGTCCATAGTGGTTGAAAAGTCAATAAATGTTGTTTTTGGTGAGCCTAGAAAACTTGATCCTAGGAAAGGTACTCTTGTTAATGATCGTGTAAGTGACTATGAGAAACTAGAGCTCAATGATATGCCAAAGGAGAATGTGGTTTAAATTGATAGGCAATAGCCACCTCATATGGTGGAACTAATTCCACCTCAATAAACAGAGAACGAAGCTCAAGAATAACCTAAGGATTGAAGATACTCCAAGAATCATCCAAAGCAATTAATCATTAATGAGACCTTTAAGGAAGCAAGTACTAGAGCTTAATTAAATGTGTTAAATAATAATCTTAGTTTTATTTCTCAGTTAGAGCCAAAGTCTATTGATGAGGCTCTTAATGATGCATGTTGAGTGATCATTATATAAGAGGAACTAAACCAATTTGAGAGAAATAGGGTTTGGGAACTTGTCCTTAGGCCTAAGGAACACCAAGTTATTGGTTGCCAATAGGTGTTTAGGAATAAGTTAGATAAGTAAGATTCCATCATACGAAACAAAGCTAGATTTGTTGTCAATTGTAAGGTTAGAGGTCATTAGAATTCTTTTAGCATATGCATGTCACATGAATTTCAAACTCTTTCAAATGGATGTTAAAAGTTCATTTTTTAAATGCTCTCATTAAGCAGGAAGTCTATATAGAACAATCTTTCCAATTTTGAATCTTATGATTCGCCAAACCATGTTTTCAAATTGACTAAGGCCTTGTAATGTTTGAAATGAACTCTAAGAGCTTGGCATGAAAGGGTTAGTTTTTTTCTTTTAAAAAAGATTTTGAAAATGGCAAGGTTGATATAATTTGTCTACCAAAAGGTTTAATAATGACACTTTAATTGTTCAAATTTATGTTGATGCCTTTATATTTGGTATTATTAATGAATTTATTTGTGATGAATTTGCAAATTGTATGACTAAAGAATTCAAGATGAGCATGATGGATGAGCTAAAGTTCTTCCTTGGCCTATAAATTAAGCAAATAAAAGAGAGCAGTTTTTCAACCAATCCAAATACACAAAAAAGTTACTCAAAAGATTTGGAATGGATGGATGCAAGGTAGCAAAAACACTAATAAGTGCATTAATACAACTTGATAAGAATGAATTGAGTAAGCCAATAGATGAAAAGAAAAATAGAGGTATGATTGGCTCTCTTCTCTATTTAACTACTTTTTAGACTGTATATCATGTATAACGTTTACTTGTGTACACATTTTCAATCATGTTGTAAAGAATCTCACTTGCATGTGGTAAAAAGGATTTTAAAATATTTGCATTGTGCATTGCATTTAAGCTTGTGGTATCCTAGGAATTCATATTTTAGTCTTCTTAGATATTCGATTGTAGATTATGCCAATAATTTAATGGATAGAAAGAATACTTTTGAAACTTACCAATTTATTGGGGAATGCTTAGTTTATTGGTTTAGCAAGAAGAACAAGTTTTTTGGATTAAGCAATAACTCAAGGATTATGGCAAAGATATTTATCACATTTTCATTAAATATGATAACACAAGTGCAATAAATCTTTCAAAGAATTTCATCTAACAGTCAAGGAGTAAACACATTGACATTAAACATCATTTTCTTAGAGACCATGTGCAAAATGATAACGTAATGTTAGAGTTTATCATTAACAACCAACTTGCATATATTTTTACTAAACCCTTAATGAAGAGAGGATGAACTTTATCAAGAGCGAACTAGGGATGCTTGATGAAAATCCTCTAGGGTGAGAATGGATCTCATTGCGTGAATATGTTATTAATTCGTGTTGTTGATGAGATATTTTATGTATTTGATGATTATACGATAGAGTTATTATGATATCAATTTAATTTGTAGTTTAACTTTTCTATGTTCAATTACATGAATTGATCATTGAAATATAAAATTAATTACTTTATGATTTGGCTATTTGTTAAAAATTATCTTTAAGCTTATTTTTGAAAGGGGTTTATAAATCGCGATTGGGACTATTAATCGCGTTTGGTATCTATAAGACTTTTTATTTGCAAACTCTTTTACAATTTGCGTTCATGATTTCAAGTCGTCACTAAGAAAATTAAAAAATTTTCAAATTTTAAACTATTAATCTCACACATTTCTATGGAATTTTTTTGTTTGTTACTCACATTTTTCATAGTTCACAGTTATGACATGTGTATAGCGATTGTGACTTATATGTAACCACTGAGAAGTGACATTCATCACCCAAATGGTGCAAGAGTGCATTTAATGTGTTCTTAACCATTTTGGATATGTTTGAAGCCTATTTTCCACTTATTTAAACCCTATTAACACCATTCCATTCATTTTTTTCATCTTCCCTCGTCAAATCTCTTCTTTTTCTCTAAATTATCTCTCTTCTTTAACCTTCATTCTCTTTTACACTTTTCTTGATCATCTAAATGGCTCTTAAGAAAAATACTAAGAGTGAACAAGGCAAGGGCATAGCCCAAACCTCCTCCCATTCTTCTAAACAAACTCCTTCCTTTCATCTTATGAAAGGTGTAACAAAAGAAAAGAAGGAATGTTGCCAAACTAATAAGAAGAAGATCATTCAAGCTAACAAAATTCTATCTAAATTTCTTCTTCAAATGTTTGGTCTAGAAGGTGAGATAAAGGCATTTCTTTCGAATCTTGGGTGGGTAAAGTTTATATTTAGAAAAGAGCTCAGCTATGAAGAAATTATTCATGAGTTCATGTGCATAATGAAGACTAACAAAAAGGTTGGCTCCAATGCAAGTATACATAGTTTGGTTTTTAGATGCTTTGGCTAACAATATTACATAACCCATCCTAAAATTTGCATCTGTTTTAATTTTCAAACTGGGGATAGGGTTCCTTTTAATCTCTCATCCCTAGACCTCATCTATTCTAATTTCTAGAGATAATTTCTATTGAAAACAAACATGAACCCAAGAAATCAATAGCCAAAAATATCAAAACCCTTCCTATTTGGCTCATTTATTGAATCATTATCTTTTCCATCAATGCAAGGGTTGATGAAAATGAGAAGGTCTCTCAAAAGGACCTCTCATTTGTTTACAACTTTATTGAGAACAGACTAATCCAAATGGGCCATTTCTTTATTGATTAGCATATATGAGCCTTAAAAAAATGTCAATTTCTTCTTCCTTCTCATGTCACAGCTACATACCATTTTATGGGTGCCTTGACCCTTGAAATTGAGGCCACCCTCACTAAAACCTACCTTCCAAAATAAAAATTTCCTTAACCTAACATACCTCATTAATGCCAAAGCAAAAAAGATAAATACATTTAAGTACTTATTAGGTGCCCTAAGAGCTAAACCATAAGAAGCTTCACAAGCCACAAAAAGAAAGAGGCTTGTGATTGAGGAAGATGCCCCTTCTTCTTCTTCTTATTTTATAAAGCTCTCTTCTTCTTTAGCCAAAGTTTCCAAGTTGTTGAAAAAAGTTCTTAAAAGACTCAACCTCCTTCACCACCTTTATGGTGATATAGTTAAGGTCTAAGACAAACTTGGCCTTCCCAATTAATGCCATCTTTAATCCTTTAAATTTTATGAGAATGAGGAAGAATTAGAATTACCTAATGTAAATACCAATATTGAAGAACAAGAAGAAGATGAAAAACTAGTTAAAGGCATTGAAAAAGAAGATAAAGTTGGGGATGATGACATCTCTCCTACATTTTAGCTTTCTCTTTGTTATCTATTTTTCATCTTCACTTTCATATACTTTTATGCTTTCTTTATGTCTTTAGTTTATGATTTTCAATTTATTTTTAGGCATTACTCCTTCTGACCAAACATTTGCAAATATTTGAAATACTTATTTAATATATTAATGAAATGTTTATTTAGTGTGTTATGTTAGTTATGTGCCCCAGGCTAATTCTTGTAAAGAATATTTCCTTAATAATGCCATGATTGCATTTTTATTAAATATCTGGTTTTGTTTATGGTTAAATAATAAATTCCATGAATAGTTAATTCTACCTAATGTCAAGTATGTGACTTAATAGTAAAATTTTAAAGTGTAAAGAATTCTATTCTAAATTATCACTAGTCGGTCATTATTATTGGAATAATAATGAATAAAGACTAATATTTATTTTTATTAATGACTACATTTTATTGGTCATGGGTATAGGATATGAAGTTAAACACATAAATACATATTTAAGAAACATTGTATTAGATCAATATGCTATAAGAACACTACATGGATAAATTGTCATAAGTTATTCTCATGCAATAGTATTAACTTAATCATTTGACCTAGAATCACGATGTATTTCAATATGATGAATTTAATGTTTTGATACAGTCCAACATTATCTTTAATTGGATGATTTTATAAACTGATATTGGATATGAAGTAAATCATATAAAGGAATATGAGTGATTGAGAAGGACTTTCTCTTATGTATTTGTGAGAAATATATCTTTGGGCCCCTCGATAAGTTAGACTGAAGAGATTACATGGCCATGTGAAGATGAATTGATAATGGTTATCAATGTCATTTTATATCAGTCTAGTTGGAGATCGAGAAATAATTAAACTATATAGGGATGGTGTTATCCATGTCTTATGTTCAATTGAAATATAGTGTGACAAATGGATTATAATAATATTTATAAAATAGGTTAGATCAGATCATTGACCTTCACATAATTTTGGTAGTCGTAATATTTTATTAGAGGCCACTTATGATTTGTGAGCCAAAAAAGATTTTGGGTCACTGCTGACATTATATGAACCTATAGGGTCACAAACATATAATAGGCCCAAAACAAAATTGGATTTTACTAGTCTCTCTTTTTATAATTAAGATAATTAGAGATATTATCTGTTGGACTATGTTGGTCAAACCTAAGTTAAAACTCTCTTTTGATCTCAACAATGTAGATTTATATGTTATAACATCAATTTTAAGTGTTGATTCTGAAAATTTTTAAATAGGTTTGCATTAAAGGTTGAATGAGGGTCTATGTCTCAAGTTTTGTGAAAGGCCTCATAATTCATGGTGGTTAACTTTAAAATCTCGACTGTTATCTTGTAAGAAAAATAGATGAAGTTATGTTAGAGAATTTAACGGAATAAATTGTAACTATTGTAACATCCTCAACCCAAATTATATGCATCTTAATTATGTTCTATTTGAATATATGCATTGGATAAATAATTGTTTAGACATGTGAATTGGAGAAACACGACAATGACACTTGCACCATTATATTTGTGACACTTGAACGTATATATAATATTTGTATGGTTGCATGACAAATTATCTTATGTTGTGTGCATGTTATAGTATCATAAATAATGGTATTTTAGAGCTTATTTAAAAGTATAAGGAGCATCTAGGGATTTGGAGATGGGTGAAGGTGCTTAAGGAGTGAATAAGAGGGATTAAAAGAGGAAAAGTGAACTTCCAACCAATAGAAATGAAACACCATAATTTTGTCTTATTGTAATAGGCTTACAAGTGTAATTTTTAACCCTTTAGGATCAAAATTGAGGTGTTAGGCATGAGGTACAATAGAAGAAAGAGAGAGCTAAGGAATAAAGAAAGAAAGGAAGAAGAAGAAGAAGAAGAGGAAGAAGAAGGAGAGGAAGAAGAATGAGCTGCCTAGGAAAGAATCCTAAGGTTTTCTAATTCTGAGACATTAGGTAAGTTAATTTATCTTCTTTTAACATGAAAGTAACCCATCATGACATGTTAATCATGCATGGTTAGTGAGAATTATGGACTATTAGGATAGAACTCTTGGATGGAAGTTGAAATTCAAGAGAACAAGAGCTGATTGTGTTGATTTTACTGTTAGAGCAGAATTTTGTACCCATAATTTCATAACCTTAGAAGAGGAATTATGGAAAGTGAAAAATATGAAAGTTGTAGCTTGATGTCTTATATAAATTCATATGAAACAATTTAGCTTGATTTTATGTGTGTGAGGAGATATGGCTCCTTCATTAGGGCTGGTTCATAACCAACTAAAATGTCCTCAGTCTTTCTGTTTTCTTATATTTTGATAACCTTATGTTCTGATTTTGACAAAGTGAAAAAACATAAAATTTTTAGCTTTATATCCCCTCCAAATACTTGTCAATCAGTTTTGATTTATTTGCTTTGTGGAAAGAGATATGGCTCATTGATTGGGACTGACCCTATACTCGGATGAAACCTTGCCTTTCTTTTAATTCTGTTTTCCAAGAATTTGATGGCCATAGATTCAGACTTTGATGATGGTCCAAACTTCAAAGTTGTATATTTATGTCTAATCTACATTCTGTGAAATATTTTTTTTCAAATCCAGGATGGTTGTTGAGACATTGTCCCTTCATCATGACTGTTTGTCAACATGTTATAAACCTGCTAACCCTGAGATTTGGTCCTTTGTTTTGGTGACTTTATAGACTGAATTAGACAATGTGTAAAACATGAAAAATGTTCCTTTATATGTTTTGTAACTGATTGTATATTATTATTGTAACTAGATTCATAAAATTTGAGATACACTTAAGAATGTATGACCTACTCAGACTAAGATGGCATTGCAACAGGGAAAAATTCAAAAATACCACATTTTTTGTATGTCTGATATTGGCTTGAAAATTGAATATGTTGTATCATTATGTGTCTAGTTTGTTTGGATGAGTATATCTAGAGTTATTTCTATGAGAGTATAGCAAGCTCAGGCTGCCATATAAGGAAAATATGTATAAAAACTAGGTCCACTTGCATGAATAATGCCATAGTTGCATAACAAGATGAAAATCTTACTTTATGATCATGGATTAATTTGGTGTATTGAAATAGGTCCTCGAGGCATTGAAGATAATAGTTGGAATAAGCTGGGACCGTCCACGGCTTAATAAGCTTGAAGGAGGAGGTAAGTAAATAACTAATGGTATTATACGTGTGATTGGTTAAATTCCATGAACATATACTCAATGGAATGAAATGTTGTTTAATGTGATGATATTGAGGAATACATTGATGAAAAGATTGTTATTACATTGATGAAAATATCGTTATACTCTTGACTTATTTATTTTCATGAAATGTAGATAAATTATGACTTGGGAATGGAAGTATGTGGTGATATGAACTGCCAAAGTTATAGGTATTGTTATTGGGCATTATATTGCTAAAATTTTTATGGATTTATAGTTGATTTATTAAAAGAATAATACTTGATGTTGTTGGCAAGTAACAGTATTTATAGCCTGTGTGACAATGATAGATAATAGCCTGTGTGGCAATAACATTCGATAGCCTGTGTGGTAATGATATCTATAGCCTGTGTGGCAATAAAATATAATAGCCTGTGTGGCAATAACATTCAATAGCCTATGTGGCAATAAAATATAACAATATGTGTGGCAATAATATTCGATAGCTTGTGTGGCAATGATATTTATAGCCTATGTGGTAATAAAATATAATAGTCTGTGTGGCAATAACATTTGATAACCTGTGTAGTAATAATATCTATAACAAGTGTGGCAATAAAATATAATAGCCTGTGTGGCAATAACATTCAATAGCCTGTATGACCATGATATCTATAACCTATCTAGCAATAAAATATGACAGCCAGTGTGGCCATAACATTCGATATCATGTGTGGCAATGATATCTATAGCCTGTGTGGCAACAATATTTATAGCCTATGTGACAACAAAAAATGAAAGCCTTTGTGGCGGTGATATTGATAGCCTATGTGGCATTTAAGAGTAAAAACTATTTATTTCGTGCATGGATATGATGATGAGTTATTAATATTTAAATGTTTGTTATGTTATTTGAGATTGAAGTATCGTTATGCATTTACTTACTGAGTATGCAAGCTCACTCTTTTGCAATAAATTTTATTTCAGGAAGAGTAGACTAAAGATTGTGTTCAGTTACATTTTGAAGTTGTTGTCTAGCAGTTTAATAGAGGTTGGGCTAGTATGCAGTCTATTAGTATTTTAGTTTGTTTAGCCATGTATACTTTGTTGTAAATAGTTACTATGTTGTGAACAAGAGACATAGTGTGAGAAAAAAAAATAATTGAAATCAGGTCTTTTAATGACAATAGATAGACTGAGAGAATTTTAATAATTAGTAAATGGGATGTCACAACTGTGATCTTGCTAAGAAAGTGATGAGAATGAAACGGAAGAATTCACAGTAAAAGTAGCGTCCTTCTTCGCTATAATGACTTTTAAAATTGCCTGAAGGGAATTAAGTGTTAAATCAGAGCATGCCAAGTGTCCTAAAAAGCTGTTGGTATATCCAAATTCGTAAGGGTGAAATATCGATCGAGACCACAACTTGATGAAGCAACATCTCCTTATCAAACAAAGGGATTAGCAGTGGCCATCGCACCCAAGAAGAAAATAAATTGCGACTGTGACTTTTGTTTGACTTGAAGAACATAATGACTATTTTTCTTGGAAGACCAACTGTGGTGTGCCACTTGGATTAGCTGTTAGATACAAACAAGATTCTTTATCGCGATTTCAATAATTTTAGTGCCAGAAAATAAATCGTAACTTTGAATGACTAGTTACAACTGCAAAATTTGTTTGATAGATATTTAATGTAAGATTTGCCTAACATAACTTGAAGATTTAGACATAGTTTATTTGTAATGTCTCTTTGGTGGTTGTTGCCTATAAATACTTCACCAAATGGATTTGAATGCAAGATAATAACATTGAATATAGCCAAAATCTTGCAATTTTGTTTCTTAACCTTTAATTCTTATATGTGAGTTGTAATTATTGGGTGTGAGAATTAAACACTAGTGTTTTGGATTTGAGAGTTAGCCTAGTTGTAAAACTCTTATATACATTAAGTGTGAGCCTTCAGAAAAATACTTGAAAGGTTATGTATGATGCTTATGTTAGACTAGGTTATTCAAACCAGTCAAAGCTCGCGTTTGATCTTGACAATATAGATTGAAAGTTCTAATGTTTATTTTAAGTATTGTTTTTACAGTTTACAAGAGTTATTTTCAATGGAAGTCAAAATTTCCATTTTTAGAAGAACATTAAAATTCGAGGTCGGTATCCCCTAAATCACGACTGTGACACTATTATAAGAATGGATGAAGCTAGGTCAAAGGAATTCGCAAGCAAATTCACAGTCGCGAATCAGCTGAAAGAGCATTGGTCCAATCACAAATGAATTCACAATGTGTGTCACGCCTTAATCATGATCTCAACTTTGAAAGTAATTAAAGAGGGAAGCTAGTCCATAATCACAACATGCCAAGTGTCCAAGGTATCCGTAAGAGAACAAAATTAGTGAGAGTAACATTTTTGACAGTGACTGCGATTCCGAAAGAAGAAGATTGTGTTTCAAATAGACGAATTTGCATCCTAAGTCATGCCCTGTACAACCGTTACTTTTGTGAGCAGGTGAAAGAAAATAGTTATATTTTCATGGTGAACCAATGAGAAGATGACATGTGGACTAGCTGTTAGACACAAACGGTACTTTCAGCTATAATTGGAAATTCACGACTGTGAAAAGGTAGTAGCGATTGTGACTTCAGCCTGACAAGCATTTAATACTGAATCTGCCTAGCACATATTGGACATTTGTTTATAGTCTTTTTGGTGGATGTGGGTTATAAATACTCTACCAAACTAATGTAAATGCAAGAGAAGAACAATTGGTAATGCCAAAACTCTTACAAAGTTATTTCATAACTTTAATTCTTTATTTCTTTGTAAATAGTTTGGTGTGAGCTTTAAACACCTTGTTTAGGTTTGAGAGTTAGCATAGTTGTAAAACTCTTGTTTAGGTTTGAAAGTTAGCCTAGTTGTAAAACTCTTGTATAGGTTTAAGAGTGAGCCTTATAAAACTTTTGTATAGGTTGAGTGTTAGCCTTGGAAAAACACTTAAAAGGTTTGGTGTGCGCCTAAGCACTAGGTTGAGTATGAGCCTTGGAAAACACTTGTAAGGTTTGGTGAGATCCTAAACACTAGGTTGAGTGTGAGCTTGTAAAATATTAGAGATTGAGTGAAATACCCAATTGGTGAATTGGAGAGTGGATGTAGGGTTGGTTAATACCTGAACCACTATAAAATTCTTGTGTTCATTCTTCTCCTACCTTTTCTCAAATTTTTTCATTCTTATGTGCTTCCTCAAAAATCAAAACTTCAAATTTGCCACCAATTTAACCCCCCTTTCTTGATGCACTAAGGCCATCAATTGGTATCAGAGCCTAGTCTCAATTCAAGCCTTAATTGGGTGAGAAAAGGTCAATGACACAAGAAACAGTCTACTATTATCTTAATCCCCACTTTGATAGCAATGATTATGCTATTTGGAAGCATAAAATGGAGATCTATCATGATAACCATTTCATTAACTTATGGGATTATATACTTGAAAAGTGGAAGCCTCCAACTAAGATGGTTGAAGGAGTAGAGGTGGCAATTGAAAGAGAAGAATGGAATGAAACACAAAGGAAAGCAAATGGGAAGAACAAGAGGGCAATTGCTATTCTTCTAAGCTCCATGTCAAAAGAAGAAACTGGAAGAGTCCAACATTGCCAAACTATACATGCCATATGGAAAGCATTAGAAAACTATCATGAGAGCACAACTCTTATGAAATCAAGTAGGTTGGAGATGTATGTGACATAGTAGGAGTTCTTCATGATGAAAGACCATGAAAGCATCACTGAAATGACAAATAGACTCCTATCTATTGTCACAAACATGAAAAAGTTTAGAAGGACTCTTATCAACTATGAGGTAAACACTAAAATCCTCAAATCTCTTTCATTAAATAAATTTGGTGCAAGAGTATGCAACATTCAAAAGTCCAATCCTGAGATTGGAAAAGTGCCAACTGATGTCCTCATTAGTAAATTGCTAACTCATGAGATGGCTCTCAAGAAAGATGAAGAGATGAACAAGCTAAAAGAATAAAGACATAAAGAGGAAAAGAAAGCTCTGGCCTTCAAAGCTCAAAAAGATTATTCAAGCTCAAGTGACTCAAATGAAAATGATAAAAAAGAAAAAGAGCTTGCCAAAATATTAAGAAGGACCAATGGTTGATAAAAAAGGAGAAGAGAAAGAAGAATTCAAAAAAAAAAAAATCATCTTCCTATCATCATAAAGAAAAGAAGAAGTCCTTTAAGGTCACTTGGGATGATGATTCAAGTGATGGAGATGAAGTAGCAAACATTTGCTTTATGGCTAAAGAGGACTCCTCCAAAGAGGTAAGTACTTCTCCATACTCTTATGATGGTTATGATGCATTTGATGAAATAGATGAAGAGCTTTTAGAAGATCTCACTTTGAAATATGACAAATATAAGTCATAAATGAAAACTGACAAGAAAAAATGTTCCAAACTAGAGGATGAATTTAAATCCTTAAATGATCTTGTAAGTGGGTTGAGGATTTCTAATGAAGAACTCAAAAAGTCACTAGAGAGTCATTCTAAGTCTTCATCCTGTCTTAACTCTTTGAGAAAGGAAAATGATTCTTTAAAAGATGAAGTTATAGAACTTATAAACTTCATATTTAAATTTCATAAGGGGAATGAAGCTTTGGATACACTTATTATATCTCAAAGATCTCCTTTAGTTAGGCATGGTTTGGGCTTTAATGAAGCCTCTTCACCTAATTCTTTACCCACTACATTCATTAGAGCATCAACACCTCAAACTTTAAGTATTGAGGTCATAGGGAAGAGAGGTGCCCTAAGCATTAAACCACCTATGCCTAATGGCAAAGGAAAGACCCTCCAAGGCTCAATAGCCAAGGCTCAAAGAGCAAATTATGCTTAGATATACAACAAGAAGCATGCTTACCCATACAATCATAGAAAATTCTCTTCTACTTCTCATCACTCATGCATTTGCATGCACTCTCACCACCCAAGTATGGGAAGGCCCTCTACTCATACTAAGGTTATGCATAGGAGAAAGTCTAAGCTCCAATGTCATTATTACATGAGATATAGACATATCAATGTATTTTGCCATATTAGGAAGGCACATCTCAAATTGGAGGACCCTCCCAAGGCTAACCCCCAAGGACCCAAGTATGTTTGGGTACCAAAACAAAGTGTTTAATATTACAAGATAGGGACTCCTTCACCAAATTCTCATCATGGAAAATCTAAAAGTGAATGGAGATTGCTAATGAAGAAGGGATAAAAGTTTCAAATGGTTATTTGGTATCAAGGCATTGATACTAAACTTTTAATTCATCTCTTATCCCTTATGTTTTTAACTTAATATATATGCATACATTTAGGGGGAGTTTTATTGCTTGATATATCTATGTGTTGACATGTTTGATTTGATTTGATTAATTGTGTTGAATCAATTCATTTTGCATTTGAGGTTTTCTTCATTTCAAATGTTCAAATCAATCGTCAAAAATCATATACTCTATTAGGGCCATCTATGATAATTCTTAAATTTCTAGCCCTAGTTTGTGTGTTCAAGCATCTTTTAAATGTTTGAATTATTTTACATTTATGTTTCATTCATTTTCTTATGTGACATATTGTGATCAATTGTGCAAAATTACTTATGTTTGCTATTATAATTTGAGTTTGTACAATTAATAAGTTTGTGGTCATTCCCTCTCATATTCCCCATTCTCTCTCTTATTCCCTTATATTCCTCTCTTTTTGACCTTGACAAAGGGGGAGAGATAATTGATTGAATATACTAAGTGGGAACATGAAAAAAGGGGAGAGAAAATTGAGCTACATTTGTATAAGCTAAGACATCAATCTTATTAGAATAATTAAGGGGGAGCAATTTCATACTTAAGATTTGAAAGACTTTAAAATCATTCTCTTAGGAAGCATACATAATTGTTTCTTTATCCTTTGTATATTCAATCTAGATTGTCAAAGTAAAAGGGGAAAATTGTTAGACTAGGTTATTCAAACCTACGTCAAAGCTCTCTTTTGATCTTGACAATATAGATTGAAATTTCTAGTGTCTATTTTAAGTGTAGCTTTTACAGTTTATAAGAGTTATTTTTAATGGAAGTCAAAATCTCCATCATTTAGAATAACATCCAAATTTGCTGTCAGTATTCCCTAAATCACGACCGCGACACTATTATAGGTATGGATGAAGCTAGGTCAGAGGAATTCATGGGCAAATTCGCGACCGCAAATCAGTTGAAGGAGTATTGGTTGAATCACAGATGAATTCACAGTGTGTTATGCATCAGTCGTGACCGCGACTTTCAAAGTAATTAAAGAGGAAAATTAGTCCACAATTATAGCATGCCAAGTGTCCCAAGTATCCATTGGAGAACAAAATTCATGAGAGCAACATTTTGGGTAGCAACCATAACTCCAAAAGAATAATTGTCTTTCAAACAGACAAATCTGCGTCCTAAGTTGCGCCCTATATAAGAAAAATTGTGACTGTTACTTTTGTGAGTAGGTGAAAGGCAACAACTATATTTTCCTGGTGAACCTATGAGAAGATGACACGTGGACTAGTCGTTAGACACAAATGGTACTTTCAGCCACAATTAGAAATTCGTGACCGCGAAAAGGTAGTAGCGACCACGACTTAAGCCTGATAAGCATTTAATGCTGAATCTACCTAGCACATATTGGACATTTGTTTATAGTTTTAGAGCAATGTTTCTTTGGTGGATGTGGGCTATAAATACTCTACCAAACTAATGTAAATGCAAGAGAAGAATAATTGGTAGTGCCAAAACTCTTGCAAAGTTATTTCTCAACTTTAAATCTTTATTTCTTTGTAAATAGTTTGGTGTGAGCTTTAAACACCTTATTTAGGTTTAAGAGTTAGCCTAGTTGTAAAACTCTTATTTAGGTTTAAGAGTGAGCCTTAAAAAACTCTTGTATAGGTTGAGTGTTAGCCTTGGGGAAACACTTGTAAGGTTTGGTGTGAGCCTAAGCACTAGGTTGAGTGTGAGCCTTAGAAAACACTTGTAAGGTTTGGTGTGAGCCTAAACACTAAGTTGAGTGTGAGCTTGTAAAACACTAAAGATTGAGTGAAATACCCAATTGGTGAATTGGAGAGTGGATGTAGGGTTGGTTAATACCTGAACCACTATAAAATTCCTGTGTTCATTCTTTTCCTACCGTTTCTCAAAATCTTTCATTCTTGTGTGCTTCCTTAAAAATCAAAACTTCAAATTTGCCACCAATTCAACCCCCACTCCCCCCTTTTTGGTGCATTAGGGCCAACGCCTTGAAACACAAATTATAAGGTTGTGAGTGAGCCATAAATCATAGTGTAAAAATTTGGTGTGAGTTTGAAAACACCATTTAGTGATAGTGGAATACTCAAGTAGAACAATTAGCGAGCGGGCGTAAGGTTCGTTAACACTCGAACCACTATAAGATCTTATGTCTTTAACTCTTCTTTTACATCTTCTATTTCCTTTTTATCAAATCCTTCCTTCCAAATTTTAGATTTTCCACCAATTTAACCCCATTTCTTAGTGCTCAAAGGCTAAAATTATCTAAATTATTTTGATATATATTTCATTGTAAAGGTTAAAATAGAATAGGATATTATCTTATTTGTATCTTTTAAGATATAGAGTTAGCATAAATATTTTAACAGTTGAGATATATATCTACATTTTAGGGTTTTTTAAAACATACAAAACATTCACGTTTTTGGAAAACATTTTAGAAACAGAGAAAAACCCTAGTGCTAAGACACTTTTGATTTAGAGAGAACCTATTCATATGGATATTGACAGAGGGCAATCATCATTTGATGATATCTTGATCTGACGCCAACATCGAGGGTTTAGTGTTGCCTGTGTAAACAATCTCTTTACCTTCTAATGATCTTGCATTTATCGTTTGAATTAGTAAGGTTTTTGCATCTTTTTTCAATTTCATTAAATCATATGGATTCAAACTTGGGTTTTGTACATTGAAATTTTACTTTTCACTGCACTCATTCTATAAAACCTAACATGTTTATCACTTTTCTTTATATGGATTATTTACTTGATATCCCTCTCCTATTCCCCTTTTCTCTTCTTTTCCTTTCTTTTCTATCTTGACAAATGGGGAGGGATAATATGTAATATGTAACACTAATATACAATAAAGGAGGAGAGAGATAAAAGGAGAGAGAAAGAGAAAAAATAGACTTACACATGCAAATTGAATGTTAATTGATTGGATTTATTCACATTATAAAGAGAGAGTATAGATTGAGTGAGAGCAATCTTTTTTAAACTTAGCCTTTTGTTTATACTTTATCAATCAATTTGCATCATTTAGAAACTGTACAATCAACTTCACATTAACTTTTTAAACTTAAAATGTTCTAGAATATGCATGACAAAGTTTTTATCCTTGCATATTTAATCAAGGTTGTAACAATAAAAAAGAGGGAGATTATTTAATTAGGTTGGTCAAACCTAGGTCAAAGCTCTCTTTTGATTTTGGCAATATAGACTGAAAGGTTATAACATATATTTTAAGTGTTGTTGCTATGGAATTTAAGTTAGGAACACATTAAAAGTTGAATGGAAGTGAAATATTCCAAGTATCAAAATTGTTCACAAAATCACATTGAGACTTAGAGGTCACTACTGCTACCTAAGAAATCCAAAGAACTAGACACTCCAGTTTGATTCGTGACGATTGTCGCAGTCTAAGTCGCGATTGTTACTTTCAAACAACTTAGGAACAACCCTAACAACCAACCAAAGGACTAATAAAGCTAAGTCATATGTAAAAGAGCCATATAAAGTGTTAGACTAGGATGGTTAATCCTAAGTCTTGGACCTCTTTTGATCTTGACAAAGGAGATTGATCAATTCTAATGTTTTAATTAAGTGTTGTTTTGCATATTTAAGTTAGTTTTTCAAGTGGAAGTAGGATGGAGTTCATAATCTTCAAGAAGGCAAAGTTCATCCAAATTCACGGTTAGTGACTTATAATTTGAGACCACGACCTAGCTCAAGAACATGGTGAAACTAGTCCAGAAAAATTTATGGGCATCATCTCTGCTATGAGTCATCCAAAGATGGGAGTGATAAAGTCACAGACGAATTCGCGGTCAGTGTCGTATCTCATTTGCGACCACGAATTTCATAGTGACTAAAGAGGGAACCAAGTCCACAACCACAGTGTGCCAAGTGTCCTAGGTATCTGTTAAAGAACAAAATTCATGAGGGCGGCATTGTGGGTAGCGACCGTGATTCATGAAGATGAAGATTCTCCTTCGAACAGAAGAATTCGGATCCTGAGTCATGCCCTGTATAAAGAATAATCGTAACCACAACTTTTATGGACAGTTTGAAAGCAACAACTATATTTTCCTAATGGACAAATGAGGAGATGACACGTGGACTAGCCGTTAGACACAAACGGGGTTTTTCGCCTTAATTTTTTGCTCTCATATGGAAATCAGAATGTTGCAACCGCGAATCCTTAATAGCGGCCACGACTCTCTCCTGTCATGCAATTAATGTAGAATCTACCTAGCATGATTTGGAGATTTAATGATCTTCATAGTGTAACATCTCTTTGGTGGGTACGAGCTATAATTACTCCACCAAACATATGTAAATGTAAGAGAATTCATTAACTTGTAACAAAAATCTTTCAATTTTGCTACTCATTCTTTCTATTCTTTAAGTGATTGTTTGGTGTGAGCATAACACCAATTGTAATAGGTTTCAGTGTGAGCCTGTAAAAACACTAGAGAAAGGTTTTAGTGTGAGCCTGTGAAAACACTTGAGGGAGGTTTTAGTGTTAGTTTTAGAAAACACTTGTAAGAAAGGTTATTGTGTGAGCTTTGAAAACACAAAGTGTAAAAGTTAGATGTGAGCTTAGAAAGACCATTTTGAGTGAGTGAAACACCCAATTACAGAGAATTGAGAAGTGGACATAGGGTTGATTAATGCTCGAACCACTATAAATCTGATGTCTCTTTTCTACTCTTCCTTTATCCTCATTTTAATTTTTTTTAACACCAATTCAACCCCTTCTTCTTAGTGCCTAGGGCCAACATAAAGTTTTAAAATTCATATAGCAAATTATGGTAGTGACTGTGACTCATCTTTAGCTTGAAACTTAAAATTTCCAATTTAATTTGTAGTGGGGGCAGCAATCCACTATTCTAACACTATCTTAGTAATGACCACAATAAAGAAATCTTAATTGCGACCTTTATAATTCATTAGAGGATACTAATGGCTAGTTTTTAAAGAACCAATGTCATAATGTGATGTGTCACTAATTGTTAGACATATTTGAATATTACAATTGAGAAAAGGCAAAATATAGAGTGAAAAGTATATCACGACTATAATATCCTATAATGTCCATAACTTGCCTGTAATAAGCATTTAATACAGGATTTGTTTATGAACTTTGGAGCTTTAGACATTGTTTTGATTGTAACGATACTTTAGTGATTAAAACTTATAAATACTCCACCAAATGGCTTTGAATATAAGAGGATAACATTTAATTATGGAAAAACAATTACAATTTGATTTCTTAACTCTTTAGTTCTTTATACTTAAGTTGTTGAAGGTTAGATGTAAGCCATAAATACTTTGGGTCTAGGTTAAGAATGAGCCAAAGTATGAAAAAATCCATCACCTGTAAACACCCCTCAAATTTGAAGAGGACGAGAGGCTCGGACAACCTTAATGAAACTCTATCAAAATTTCCCCTTACACCATACTTAGTTCATAAATTCATAAACATTAACTTTTCCTTATCACTTTCAAGGTAGAATAAGGCATTTTCTCTTCATTATTATGCATTACCTTAGCATTTTGGAGGATATTAAATATCTAGTGAGCCTCTGAGGGTAAAGAAAACATTAAGGAAGGCATAGAGAATTTGCCTTATCTCTCTACTATTTTCCCTTTTCTTTTTCCTCCTATTTTAAAAAACTCAGGAACTTGGGGTTGCACAAACTTGAAAGTAGTCTGTACAATCTAAGAATGTGGTTGTGTAGCCCTAATATTAGGTTGTACAACCTTATTTTTTTGCACCCAATTTTATAGAAACTTTTCTATTCTCTTCTCATATTTCTTTTTTTAAATATTAATTTTTATGGTATTTTGTGACCCCAAAAGAGGCCTAATGGCCAAGGACCCATATTCACTTGAAAAATAGGGTTTTGATGGGATTTGAGATGGCTGTGATATCTTATCCTATACAAATGTTTATATTCTTACACTTTAGTTTAATGATGATTTTGGTTATATTTTAATCACTTTAAGGCAGTGACTAAGTGGGAAACCTATGGTTCCAAGGATCTTGAGAGCTCTTTTTGTATTTGTATTCATGTTTAAAGCATATGATGATGTTTTGGCCTTCAATCTTCCCTCACTCTTGTGTTGCATGCTAACCATTTATGGTTAGTAGTGCATATGGATGCATGCTCTTTGAGAGTTACATAGGGAAAGGATTCATCAATCCTAAGATCCCTTTTTTATGATGTCTCTTGCCTTAAACCATTGGAAATCTCCAAATGCTTGCATTTTCATCTTTGTGCTTATTTGATATTGTTAAATGTTTCATGTGATGTTGGGATATGTTGTTAAGGACTTAGATGAATATTTAGATACCATGGCATGAGAGACATGGCAATGTAGCTTTGTTTATGTGTTTTGTTCATTTACTTTGTTTCTTTCTTTTATCTAGTGATCATTAACTTAATCTTTTCCTTTAGGTGTAGGTGTTCTTACTTAGATTAGACCGTGAATTTGATATTGACTATCATCCCATGTGATTATGGACCATTGTTATATATGATGTGTATGAATATGCATGATTATTCCTATGCCTTGTCACATGATCCCTCATTCCTTTTTGTGTTATGTATATGATGTATGGATGTATGGATATGCATGATGACCCCTTATACCATGATGTATGCCCCACTCCCCTTTAGATTGATAGAATGATTTAATTAGCTTGATTACTCTAGAGGCATGCTTAGTACTATTAATCGAACTAATAAATAACTCAATTAAAATATTAAAAGTGAACCAAAGATGCTTGAAGGCCAAATCTAAATATTCAGGTGATTTGAGGGTGTTTAATCTCATCCCTAAGCCATACCTAATTTTCAAACCCAATCTCTAATGAGATGAAGATGAAATGGGCCTTCTAATATACTTAGATTAGGTTTAGATTTTTCTTTTCTCATATTCTTGTCTTAAAAAAGGTCGGATGGTGACTCCATATTTCCTAGGAATTATACTAATGTATTATCCTGTGTTTAGTCCTTCGATGACTATCACTTTGGATTTAGGTCTTTGAATTGTGTAAGGCCTAAAAAGATCCCCCATCAGTCCAAACACATACCATATTTTAGGGTCATTACCAATGTATAATCCCTCATCCTCTTGATCCCTTATTAGTCAAAATAGGATGGAGTCCTAAGCAAGATTCCATTAGTTTTAGCGAAACATCGGGGCACTCATAATGGCGACTCCAGTTGGGACTCAAAATTAATTTCATGTTTAATCTCTGGTTCACTTTTAATATTTTTAATGGTTATTGACTAAGTCCATTACATTCATGTAGCCTCCACACTTCACCACGAACACTAGGTTGCCCTTAGGCAAACAGATGGTTCTCTAAACTTGATACTTAACCTCCATTCAGGCTTAGGAGATTGTGAAAAGGATTCATCAATCATGAGCTTAGTACCTTTAGGTATACAAAATGGGGGATTATGACAATTACCCTTCAAGCTTATGGGAGCCATCGATTACAACAACCTTCTCAACCATCAGGTGCATGTAAGAGCCAATAGTACCTTAAAGTAAGACACCCCACTTATTTACATTTCTTCTTCAAAGAAAAGTGAAACTTCTCAAAAACATGATTAGGTGTGTCTAATGTAAGCACAAATGTAAATCTCCCCCACATGTAAATACTTATGTATTCCTCCTTTCTTTGTCTTTGAGGCCTCCTAAATTTCCTTAACAGTTGACTTTATGCTCCCTTTGTTGTACTCACATCTGATTAATGCATAAAAGAACATGTGGATGGTGTTGTCATTACTAGCAACTTGTCTTTTTTTTTTTTTCCTTAAACATCTCATCAATGTACTTTTTTATTTGAATCCCATCAGCAAGTGTTTTCATTAGAGTGAATGGATCTTTTTCTACAATTCTCCACAGCTCAATGGATTCAGATTTTAGAAAGTAATACATTATGTTCTTCCAATACTGGTAGTATGTTCCATTAAAGAAGGGAGGTCTCACAACTGATTGTCCTTCAGGTCCATACTCATATTAGGCTGCCATGGTCGTATCCCTCTTGTACTTAAGCTTCAAAAGAGGTTAGGCTATGATACCAAATGTTAGACTGAGTAGCGGATGAGGCAACCCAAGAGGGGGGGGAGGGGGGTGAATTGGTTGTAAATAAAAACTCAAACAACTAAATCAAATAATTAAGGAAGCAACAAACACAAATTGAACATAAAATTTTTATAGTGGCTCAACAACTTGCCTACTCCACTCCTCAGGCTTTCACTTAGGCCTTTCTATTTCTTTTTCAAGGCTCAAGAAAAACCTTTCCCTTTTCAAGGTTTAAGGACAACCTTCCATTTTTCAGTCTCAAAGACAACCTTCCCTTTTACAAGCTCAAGAAGAACCTTCCCCTTTGTATGCTTAGGAAAAACCTTCTTTTTTACAGGCTTAGGAAAAACCTACCCCTTAGTATTTTTCTAGGCACAATACCAAGCTTTACAACCACTAGCAAGGAAAGATCCAAGCAATGTCTATGCCTTTTAAATAGGCAGCAAGTACATAATTAGTGCACAAGAAAACCTACTATTAAATAAAGTAATAAAAATCAACTTACTCTACCCAAATACAAAGAAACACTAAAAAAGGTTTGCACAAAGACTTGTTAAATTATTTACAAGAATTTTACAAAGTTTCTCCAAACTTTCTCTAACCTTTCTAGACTTCAAAAATGCTTTCTATATAACCAAGCTTCAAAACTAGTCATTATAACAGTTGATGTTATATCTGATAACTTTTCTACAAAACTAATCGTTAGAGGAGATAACACCCGTCGTTCTTCATCAATAACTGTTGAACATGTAACGGTTACTTCCAATACCTGTTGAATGCCTTTGAATACCTGTTAGATGTGACTATAATGTCTATTGGAGAAAGAATAATGCATGTCCTTTTTTCCAGAAAGCTTGAACTTTATATTATGTTTTTTTAAACTTTTCATAGTTGCTTTCCATTCCCATTGAGCAATTTACAATGCCCGTTGGAAACACCTTCAATGCTTGTTGAGTAGGGCTAATGCTTGTTTCGAGTTTCAAAAGCTTTAGCTCAGGCTTAGACATATTTCCCATGCCTATTGTGAATCTGCAAAGTCTATTGCCAATCCATATTAACGCTCGTGGTGATCCAATAGAATTCAACCTAGAGCAATTCGTCAACACCAATTATAAGGTCCAAAAAACTTTGGCTGAAGAACAACATCCAATCAATGTCCATTGCTTATCCTTCAATGTTCGTTGAATGGTCCAACGCCCGTTGGGAGATGTTTAACACATGTTGAACTTGCATAATGCCCATTAAACTTATTTTGGCTATTTTACATTTGCTGAGTCTAGCATTCATAATAATCTCCTCTTTTGATGTTTGTTAAGTCTATACAAATCATCCAAAATACTAAAGTACAAATATTAGAACTTCTCTTAATTTTGTTATAGTTTTGTTACCCTTCAAAACAATAGTTTTGTTATAATTCAAAACACATCATTCAAAGTAAAGGAATAAGTCTAATGCCTTGGGGTTACATGTTCTTTAAAATTCTTCCCTTAGCATTCATAACAAAAGCTTGTTCTTCAACTTTGTTTTTAAAGATGGCTTTTACAAGTTTTGACAGTGATCTTCTCAGGTAAGCTAGATTACACTCATTTCACCCATTTTTTTCAAATATAGCTTTTACAATAGAAATACTTAATTTTTTTTACCATTTTCTCTAGTTCATTTTTATTGTAGAAGGGTCCTTTTATAAGCAAAGACATGGAACTAGTCATTAGAAAGAAGGTTATTATTAATGTCACCATAATAAACACTTAATACCTTTTGGACAAAATCCATGCCTATTGTTAGATATTTTTCAAATAGAATACAACTTAAACAGTTATTGATCCCATCGAAATGCAAGTTGGAACTAACTGTTTGAGAGATTTTTCTAGACACTCCTTTTTTAACTTTCTTAATTGTTTATTCAATAACTCCTTTAACGATTATTGGCAGTTCTCAACGTTTGTTGGAATTTAACTTTAATTCCTGTTAAGATATGAACAATGCCCGTTGTAAATTTTTGGGAGAATGTGAACTTGATGTTTTGTTTTTCAAGACTTTCAACAGTGTTTCAATGGTTGTTGGTAAGCTTCCAATGCCCATTAAGAATTATCTCAATGCCTGTCTATTGCATTTTTTAGGGTCTTCATTGGAGGCTCCAAAAACTTTAGCTCTGTTCAGGAACTTTCTAATGCTCATTGGTGGAATCCAACACCTGTGTCAAGATCTTGAGAGTTTAGTTCTCATCAAGTCACTTGGTCTAACGCCTGTTGCAAATATGCAATGCCTGTTGAGATGTCAAAGAGCCACACCCATTGTGAAGATCAACTTGCAAGGCTCAAGTGATTCAATCATCCAACGCCAGCTGTGTTTTGAAAGAACCATTGGTTGAGAGGTCAAAAAAACTTTACTCATATTTGGATGTCACTTCATCACTTGTTGATAATCTTCAACGCCCATTGTCGAAGTCACAACGCGTGTTGAAATATGCAACACCCATTGGCTTTGAATACTTAGAGTTTTTACCAAAACTCTTTCTTCAAACATCGTTGATCAAAAAATTAATGTACCTGTAAGATTTTACACAACCAACTTAGACAAGAGTTAGCTTTTATATACATTTGTAATCATTAAAACATGTTTGGTTCACCATACTCTCAAGCTAGGTTCAACACTGTAAATGATTAAATCTCTATCATATATTAAAATTATAGATTTTAAATCAATATTTATACCTCAATTAAACTCTAATGGAAAAACTCCAATTTAATTTTGAATAAAACCCTAACTGAAATCTTCAAATCACTCACAATCAAAGTAATTCGTTTACTTCATTTTAATCATCAA
Source organism: Omphalea diandra (assembly GCA_949677035.1). NCBI lineage: Eukaryota > Viridiplantae > Streptophyta > Magnoliopsida > Malpighiales > Euphorbiaceae > Omphalea > Omphalea diandra. The sequence goes on along the minus strand of CATIWR010169800.1, from coordinate 35,796 downwards.
AATTAAATTAAATTTATCCAAAATAATATATAATAAATATGAATATGAATATGAATATAAATCAAATTGACTTACCTTCAAATAAAACTTCCAATAAATTAATGGAGAACTTCAAGAAATCATCAATGCATAAGCCACACAAAATTTTTCTTCTCTCTCTTTCTCTTTCTATTCCTTCTTTTCTTTATCTCTTTCTTTATTTTTGTTCTTGAATGGTACGACTCTACACAACTTTCCCGCACAATGATATGTTAATACACACACACACACATAAATGTAATCAACGAAATTACCTTGTAGTCCTTATAATCACTTAACTTTAAAACTAATTCAATATTCAAATTAAATAATATTTTGACCCATAAAATCAAATTAATCAATCAATCATAAAATAATAAAATAATAATAAATTTTAATAATCGTTTTCTCTAATAAATAATTAAAAGAATTAATTAATATTAATCGCTTAATAAAATTGTCCTTTGTTGCAAAATTGCTTGAATGCCCTCAAACTAATTATATATCAATATTATACTAAAAAACGGCCATAATCACTTTATATGTCACACAACATATCTAAAACCTCAAATTATACATCTAACTCAAACACAAGTCAAAATAAAATTAGAAAAAATAGCCTTAATGACTAAATCACCAAAATTATCATTATAAAAAATCTAGGATGTTACCTATAAGCTCTTCCAATCCATCCACCAATTTGGTAACTGGTTTCCATTTTGTTGCTACATTATCCCACACATCAACAAGATCTCTATCTAGGCATAACTCTATTTTATACTTCTAATTAGCATAGTCAGCTCCTTAAAGTGGGTTTTGAGGTGGGTGTGGAACCCTTCTTTATTCAAGCAATTAAGGCTACTTTTTAAGACTTTGCTTTGATACCACTTGTTGGCCCCTTATGCACCAAGAAAAGGGATTGAATTGGTGGCAAATTTAAATTTTAGAGGTTAAGAGTTAATTAAAATATAGAAAAGAGAGAAGAGAGAAATTAAGACATAAAGCTTTTACAGTGGTTTGAGAATTAGCCAACCTACATTCACTCCCTGATTTTCCATTGAGTATTTCACTAACTCACTAACTATTTTTCAAGCTCACACTTCTGTTAATGTTCAGGCTCACACCCAACCCAATTACAACTTATGTTTAAGGCCAACATACAACTTTATAAGAATTTTTCCATTAAGGCTCACTCTAAAATCTAATACCTAAGTATTTAAGGCTCATACTTTTACAAGTAATGAATTCAATCATTACACTCTCAGTAAGCAAAGTCTGACAACATTAAAGAGAGAGAGGTTTTGTAAATCAATTTATAAGAATTTAGACATAATTAATGATGATGCTTCTGCATTCAAGGCCATTTAGTGGAGTATTTATAGCTTACAACCATCAAATAACTATTATAAATAAAACTTCTCCATATCTCTAAGATTTAGTAGGAAAATCTTACATCTAATGCTTGTCAATCAAATTTCATGGTCAAAATGCTTTAATTGCAATCATAATTTACATTTCGTAATAAGATTTCCCATTTTGTAGTCAAGAACTTCATAATATGTCTAACGGCTAGTGACACAGTAATTGGTCATTTATTCCTTAGACTAGCCGTTACAATACTCTATTTTTTTTTCATTGCTCTTGGTTGTTATTTCCTTCATCACAATCGTGATTTAGGATTGCATTGAAATAAAGGAAGTAAGCCTCACCACTTCTAACTTGGACTAATTGGTTAAAAGTTGCTCTTTGTTCATGATAACATCCTTAGCATCATGATCACAATCTTTAATTTGGAAAATGGCTTTTTAGGTACATGGCATGCTTCAAGTGGTTTCTTCAATGTCCATTGGAGCTATTTTTTTTAATTCAAAAGACATGATCGCAAGCTTAAAATCTTAGTCGTAAATAGCTTTTCACACTGAGTTCCTGGGTGTGAGTGAGACTGCAAACTCATTTAGACTAAATGGTTCCATGTTTAACTTAGATAGGGATCATGACTTTGAGATAGCGGTCATGACTCACATGCTTGGTCATAATCTTTCTTTCTTAAATGTGAATTATAGGCCAATTTTTATAACTTGGAGAATTTTGTTCCTTTTGACTTCCTAACTTATTTTAGCTTAATTTCCTATAAGAATAACACTTGATACATATACGAGTAACTATCAATCTAACTTGTCAAGATAAAAAATGAGGTTTGACCAAGTTTGACCAACTTTATTAAATAAAAGGGGAGATTAGTTTTTAAACCCTTATTAGACTGAAATGAGAAAGGTGGAAGATTTTTTACTTGTAAATTTGGCCTATATTTTTAGAAATATTTCATAGTTTGAAATTGTTTTAGCAGTTGGTATCTTTTTACCTTTTATGACTTGGGAAATTAGAAGGTCAAGTAGGTTTTCTATTCAACAATTGGCATTTTGTGACCTTTGTAATTTTTGAAATTAAAGGGTCAAATAATTTTATATTTAACAAATTGGTAATTTTGGACCCTTGTAGTTTATGATATTTGTAATTTTGGATTTGTATCTACTGCTTTGTAACATTTCTCTTTGGTATCTTTTATTTGTTTCCTTCTTCTATTACTTTGTATCATGCTAACAAAAAAGAAGAATTTTTAGATGTTGATAGATGTCTTTTTTATTTTTATTAAGCATTTTATTTTTGTCATCATTCAAAAAAGGGAGGTATTATTAAGGGAGATTATTGACCCTGAGGTTACTCCTTTATATAGATTATTTTGAAAGATCCTAAAACCAAGAGAAGTTCAAACAATGTTTGCAATTGTAGCTTTTGTTGAAGGGTTAACATCCTAAGGGAGAGATAAAAGCACACCTCAAGTAACAATTCTTTAAAAGATATTCTAAGGTATTATGGGAATGATGCTGGAAGAATTACCTACCTAAGCATTGGGACATTTTATTTGATCCCTTAATATGCTTTTAAAGATGGAAATAAAGCATCTTAAGGTAGTAGGACTTGGAAATGCTAATGACATTTAATGCAAGGACATAAACGAAAAGAGAAAGACAAAAGGTCGAACAGGAAATCTAATAGGCGTAGAGAGAAAACAACTACTTTAAAGGTAGACAACAATTATGGTTTAAGTCTGCCTTATTTCTCTCTGTCTTTAATGAAGGAATCTCTAATGATATTAAATAGATTCAATAAGCATCAAAAAATTCAATAAGCATTGAAAAATTCTTTAAGAAACATTTAAAACATTTTGTAAGGGATAAGGATGGTGAATGCAGAAACCAATGATCATTGAGAAAATTCAATGACCATTGAGAAAATTCAATGGCCATAGAGAAAGGCAAATGAGGCATTTGCTAATGATCTCAACCTACATGGCAATATAGCAGCAGGTATTGGAAAGAGCAATTGAAATCTAAACAACCATGGGACAAGACCAGCTAATGTTGAAAAAAGGCATTAACAGTTTAATGAGCATAGGCAAGGAACAAAATGACAATACTTATAACCATTGTAAAGCCAACGATCATGGGATGTATTCAATAATTGTTGTTAAGTTTAATGGCTAATTTTTTAGAAAAGTTGCTTCAATTGCTTTTAGTAGCTTGTTTTTTAGGTTCATATATATAAAACCTTTATTTAAAGATCAATGAATAAGAGAACAATTTGAGAAGAGGTTTTGCTACTTATTTTGTGTAAACCATTTTATTGTTTCTTTTGTATTTTAGAGTGTTAGGATTTTTTTATGCATTGCTTATATATCCGTCTAATTTAGAGGCTTAGATACCTTATTAAGTAATTTCTTGTAAAAGTAAAAAGGTAAATGCTTAGCCATCAAAAGCATTTGGATTGGTGATTAGCTTAAAAAATCATCGATGGGATTTTGTTCTCTCGAGTCTTGTAAAAAACGAGTGAAAATATTATTCTTGAGCCTTTAAAATGATAATTAAAAGGTCTAAATATTTACTTAAGGAATAATTGTAGGCAAGTTGTCGAATTACTATAAACCTATGTTTGAATTTTCTTATCTCCCTCTCATCTTTAAGTTTTATTTGCCACCCAATTCAACCCTAATTCCCTCTTAGGTTGCCATCCTCACTAAAGATTGTAAGTTGGTTATACAACTGACTAATTTAGCTACATAGACTACTCTTGAAATTCTAAAATTAGGCTTTGAGATTTAGGTGTGTAAGGGGTAGGTTTGGTTTAAGATTTCTCCAAATTTTTATCTCCTTTTTAGGCATTATTTTTTTCACCCTTTTGAGAAATAATTCAATAAGGTTCTCATTATTGAACTTGCATTCTAGTAATCCAAAATCTAATGTTCATACCTAATAATCAATCAAAATAAATCCTAGTCTAATACTAATTAGCAAACAATCAAATGACTAATAACCAAAACATAAAAAACTATATTAATTGAGGAATTTAGGTAGAGATTAACAACCCACAATTTGTTTATATGTTAAAAAAATGTAAAAGCAAAACATAATTTTTCCAATCAATTAGAGTACTAATTCATAATAACCACAAGTATAACCTATTATTGTATACATGAGGCTAAATAGTTTTTCTTAAATGGTATAGTATAACATGCATAAGTTGTAAAAAAAGTGAATATGAATATAGCAACAATTACTAAATCAATGGTAATAATAACTCTTGAATTAGAATTCCTTTAAAAACAAAAAGGAAAGTGATTAAAAGATTGAAATTAGATTAAAGATAGTAAAATAGCCTATACTAAATAATGGAACATCATCTCATAAATTAAGGTAATAAAGATCTCAATAGACGTTTGATTTTTAAGACTGTGTTATATAATAAAAACTCAATAGTATTTTTTCTGTGAATTTATTTTAATCAACTTGCTTACTAATTATCATAAAAATTTAATTGCAAAAGACATCCATTAAGCTAAAAAAAGGCACTAATCATCTCTATCTCATTATTTCTCATATGATTATACATCTAAAACTAAGCCAATAATGAATTAGGAAAAAGAATAAGAAATTAAATAAAAACATTAACTTACCATGACCATCTCTTAATTCTCTTTCATTACCAAAAAAATATCATAAAATACCTCAAGTAAGAAAAGATGGAAAATAAACTACTTGTTATTAACGTTTGAATTCGTTATTGATCAATAAAGCTCATATTCTCTAAACATACATAAGTGGTATCACTTTAACCCATAGGGAAACAAATGTTATGAATTAGATAGTGACATAAAGAGTGTTTATTGATTTGCTCAAGGCTTAGATCCAAAATCTTATGGCTGAGTTCACTATCTTAAAGAGCATTTGGTGACTATAATTAGGAGACTTTGTATGAGTGAGAGTCCCAAGCCATGATACTATGATGACACCAAGGAGAAAAGGAGAAGTTAGGCCCCCTTTTCTAGAGAACTCTATTAAACCTAGCATCTATTAACATATCAAATATGACTATTCTTATCTCTATCATGAATCCTAATAAAGAGCAATTAAGCGGCATATGAACTTAACTTTCTTAGCCTAAAGCTTTCACATGTATGACATTTATTTTACCTTTTTGAAGAGTTTTTTATTTTGTATTTTGTAACAAAATATAAAAATAGTTTTTGGTATCTAACAACTATAGTTCAAAAAAAGGATGCATTTTGAAGTTCTTCACTAATAGATTCTACCATTACACATAAAAAGACAACATTCCTTGAGTTTATTTATTAAAAATATATTTATTTATTAATAATTTTAATTATACTATTATTATTTATTACTAATTTATCATTTTATCATTTTTTAGTAAAACTATTATAATATTAATAACTAATGTTTAATGCATAATTATACACACACTCATTCGCACGCACGCATGCGCACACTCTAACAACTACAAGTAATAATAAATTTGCCAAACATTTAATGTCAATTAGTTATTAATAATCACTGGCAAATTTAATCTAATAGGTCCTTAAATCTTTTAGGTCATTTTTCTTTTCAACAAGCTAAAGTGATGTAATTTCATATAAACCTAATTTTACTAAGTTTTCAAGTTACTCAATTTTTTTTAAAAAAAAAAAACAAATAGTTGGCCTAGGGCACCAAGAAGAAAGATGGTTGAATTGGTGCTTAATTTAAAAATTAAAAAGAGGGTTAATGTGTTTAAGAAGATGAGTAGGAGAAGAAAGAAATTGACATAAGTGTTTATAGTGGTTCAGATGTTAACTAACCCTATGTCTACTCCTCAATTCTCTACAATTAGGTATTTCACTCAACTCAATAGGTGTTTCCAAGTTCACACCAAACTTTTACAACTCGTATATATGGCTCACACAACAACTTTACACTTTGTGTTTTTCTAGGCTCACACAAAAAACCTCTTACAAGTATTTTCAAGGCTCACGCTAAAACCTTTCACAAGTGTTTTCAAGGCTTACACTAAAACCTCTCACCAGTGTTTTCAAAGCTCACACTAAAACCTCTTACAATGGTGTTTATTGCTCACACCAAACAATCACAAACACATAAATGAGAATTGAAAAAATGAGTAGCAAATTGGTAAGAGATTGGTTGCAAATGAATGAATTCTCTTGCATTTATATTTGTTTGGTGGAATATTTATAGCTCATATCCACCCAAGAGACATTGGACTAAGACTATCAATAAATCTCCAAGATGTATTAAGCAGATTTAGCACTAAATGCTTGTCAGGCGAAAGTCGCGGTCACTCATATCTAAGTGTTTATATTGGTTCGAGTGTTAACTAACCCTACGTTCGCTCCTCAATTCTCTATAATTGGGTATTTCACTCAACTTAATAGGTGTTTCTAAGCTCACACCAAACTTTTACAACTTGTGTATATGGCTCACACAACAACCTTACCCTTTATGTTTTCTAGGCTCATACAAAAAACCTGTTACAAGTGTTTTCAAGATTCACACTAAAACCTTTCATAAGTGTTTTCAAGGCTTACACTAAACCCTCTCACATGTGTTTTCAAGGCTCACACTAAAACCTCTTACAATGGTGTTTATTGCTCATAACAAATAATCACAAACACATAAATGAGAATTGAAAAATGAGTAGCAAATTAGCAAGAGATTGTTACAAATGAATGAATTCTCTTGCACTTACATATGTTTGGTGCAATATTTTATAGTTCATATCCACCAAAGAGACATTGGACTAAAACTATCAATAAATCTCCAAGATGTGTTAGGCAGATTTACCATTAAATGCTTATCAGGCAGAAGTCGCGGTTGTGAATTTTCATTTTCATTGTGGAACTAAAAATTTTGGTGAAAAACACCATTTTTGTCTAGCAATTAGTCCATGTGTCAACTTTCCATTGGTTGTCTAGGAAAATATAATCGTTGTATTCTAACCACTATCAAAAGTCACGGTCTCGAGATATTTAAGTCGTGGGCGTGATTAAGACCACAAATTCCTGTGTTTGGTGAGAAAGCTTCAACTCATTGAGTCACGATCACTACTAAATTTTTGCCCTTGCAATTTTTCATCTTTCAACGGACACCTGGGACACTTGGCATGTTATGGTTGTGACTTTGGTTCCCTTCATTGTCACTATGAAAGTCGCGATTGTGACCCTAGCGTGACATTCACTGTGAATTCTTTTATGACTAAGGCTTTGCAATCTTTGGATGGTTCGCAATAGCGAAATAGCCCATGAATTTCTTTGGCCTAACTTCATCCTTTCTTGTGATTTATTCACGGTCGTAATTTACCATACACAGACTACGAATTTGGATGATCTTTACATTATTTTAACCCATATAAGGCTTTTTTCAATTTAAAAAAATAATTAGGAAATCTATGTGATTCAAAACTAGGAGGTTGCTTAACATAAACTTCCTCCTCAATAACCCCATTTAGAAAAACACTTTTGACATCCATTTGAAAAAGTTTAAAATTCGCATGACATGCATAAGCCAAAAGAATCCTAATGGCCTCTAACCTTGCAATAGGGGCATAGGTTTCATCATTCTCTATGCCTTCCTCTTGGTTGTAACCTTTTACAACCAATTTAGCTTTATTCCTAGTGATGAATCCTTGCTCGTCTAACTTGTTTCTAAACACCCATTTGCAACCTACAATTGGGTGTTCCTTAGGCCTAGGAACAAGTTCCTATACATTGTTTCTCTCGAATTGGTTGAGTTTCTCTTGCATAGCAATCACCCAACTCTCATCATCAAGAGCCTCATCAATCGATTTTGGCTCAAATTGAGAAACAAAGGCAAGGTTATTATCTAAAAGATTAAATTGAGATCTAGTACTTACACCTTTTGAAGTATCACCAAGAATTAAGTCTTTGGGGGTGATGCTTAGAGAATCTACAATCCTTAGGTAGATCTTGACTTGGCAATGCTTCTTATTGATGTTGTGCTTCCTTATCTACTCTTGATGATTCACCTTTATCTTTGTCTTTATCTTTCTTTCTTGTAGTGTGCTCTAATTCTAATTTTTCAAAGTCACCTATAAGATCATCAATAAAAAAAACTTTCCTAAGATCAAGCTTACTAGATTCATAAAAAACAACATAGACTCTTCAACAACTATAGAACTTTTGTTAAAGACTCTATAGGCATTGCTAAAGGTGGAATAACCTAAGATTATACCCTCATTAGTTTTTGTGTCAAATTTCCCAAGATTATCCTTGGTGTTCAATATATAACACTTGCATCCAAATACTCTTGGGTATGATATCTTGGATTTTCTACCATTCCATAGCTTATAAGATGTTTTTTTGAGAATAGGTCATTTAAAAACTTTATTTGCTATATAACATGCGGTATTAATGGCTTTGGCCCAAAATTAATTTGGTAAATAATACTCATTGATCATAGTTCTAGCCATCTCTACTAGTGTTCTATTTTTCCTCTCTACAACACCATTTTGTTGTGGTGTTCTAGGAGTTGAAAAATTATGAAAAATCCCATTCTCTAAACAATAAGATTCAAAAGCTTCATTTTGAAATTCCTTTCCATGGTCACTTCTTATAGAAGAAATGAAGTAACCCTTTTCATTTGAATTCTTTTTGCAAAACTTTTGAAAACATCAAAGATATCTTACTTATGAGCTAGAAAGGATACCCAAGTAAACTTAGAATAATCATCAACTAGGACTAGTGCATAATGTTTACCACCTAAACTAGCACTCCTAGTAGGTCTTACCAATTCCATGTGAATTAGTTAAAAGGGTTTAGATATACTTGCAACATTTTTAGCTTTGAAGGAAGATTGATGTTGCTTCCCTATTTGGCAAGGACCACATGTCTTGTCTTTTGAGAAACTTAGCTTGGGAAGACCTTTCACTAGCTTTCCTTTAGATAAGTTTTGTAAGAGCTCCATGCTAGCATGTCCAAGTCTTTTATGCCATAGCCAAGCTTTATTACTAAGTGACACAAGACACTTAAAAGATTGATGAGCCAAATTGTCTAAGTCAATTAGATAGGTATTGCCTTTCCTTTCACCTTTGAAAACAACATTTTTTTCCGCTAATGTGGTAACTCGACATTCTCTAGGGTAAAATGTGACTTTATTACTTTTGTCACATAATTGACTTACACTTAGCAAATTATGTTGCAAGCCATCAACTAACAAAACATCATTAATTAAAGAGCAACCATTCTTACTAATGGTTCCAATGCCAATTACCTTACCGTTGGCATTGTTTCCAAATGTAACATTACCACTTTCTTTTTCCTTTAGGGCTGTGAATAACTTCCTATTGCCCATCATGTGTTTTGAGCATCCACTATCCATATGCCAATCATTTGATTCTTTGGTGGCTGCCAAACACCTCTACATAACACAAATAAATCATCTCTTCTTTGGTACCCAAACATACTTGGATCCTAGGGGGTTAGATATTAAAGGGTCCTCCAATTTGAAATAAGCCTTCCTAATGTGACAATAAACATTAGTGTGTCCATATTTCATGCAATAATGGCATTGAAGCTTAGACTTATATGTCTTTCTTCTATGTATTGTCTTGGCATGAGTGAGGTATTTTCTCATACGAATATGATGTGTGTAAGAACATAAGCATGCATGTAAGGATGTAGATGTGAATTTTTTTGTGTGTGTTAGGATTAATATGCTTCTAATTGTACATGTAAGCATGACTAGCCTTTTTAGAAGTAGACTTTGAGCCTTATTGCACTTTCCCTTTGCCCTTAGGCAATGAAGGTCTAGTGCTTTGGGCACTATTCTTTCCAATAACCTCCATACTTAAAGTTTGAAGTGTTGAGGCTTTAATGAATGCAGTAAGTGTAGGTGTGGAGGTTGAGGCTTCATTGAAACCTAGACCATGCCTAATCAAGGGAGGCCTTTATGATACTATGAGTGTATCCAAAGCTTCCTTACCCTTATGATATTTAGAGATAGAGCTTCTAAGCTCAATGACTTCTCCTTTTAAATAATCATTCTCTTTTTTTTAATGAAGCTAGTGATGAAGATGATTTGGAAAGATTTTTCATAGATTTTTTGAGTTTTTCATTTGAAGCCCTCAATTCACTTATAAGGCTATCAAGGGATTTATAATCATCTTCTAACTTTGTGCACTTTCTCTTGTAAGTCTTTATTTGTGACTTATATTTGTCACATTTCATTATGAAAGCTTTTAAAAGCTCATCATCTACATCATCTAAATCATCATATTTAGAATTAGAATGAGACAAAGTGCTTACCTAATTAGGAAAGTCCTATTGAGCCATGAAACATATGTTAGCAATCTTCTCTTCTTCATCATCTTCACTTGAGCTATCATCCTAAGTGGCTTTAAAGCTCTTACTTTTCTCTTTGTCCCCTTTCTTCTTCTTCTTCTTCTTCTTTAGCTTGGGGCATTCATACTTAATTTGGCCTTGCTTGCGACACTCATAGCAAGTGACATCGGTTGATCTCTCTCTGGGATTAAGAGTTGCTTTCTTGAAGTTCCTTCTTTCTTTTCTTATTTTAATAAGCTCTTTGGTCCTTTTAGAGAGCTTTGCAAGTTCCACCTATTCTTTGTCACTCTCCTCTTCACTTGAGGTTATTTTTACTTCCTTTTCCTTTGAAGATGATTTGAGAGCCAATGTCTTCCTTTCCTGATTTTCAAGTTTTTCTCCTTGGCCCTTCATTTTCTTCATTTCCTCATCTTTCTTTAAGGCCAACTCATGAGCCAAGGGTTTGCCTATCAAAACATCTGTTGGCACCTTCCTTATTTTTGAGTTGGACTCTTGGATATTAGATACTCTAGGACTAAATTTCTTAAGAGGTAAAGACTTTGGAATTTTGAAGTTTACCTCATGGTTTGTGAGAACCCTACCGAACTTCTTCATGTTGGTGATAATAACTAGGAGCCGATTTGTCATATCTATTATACGCTTATCTTCCTTCATCATGAAAAACTCCCATTCTGTCACGTACATCTCAAGTCTGCTAGATTTCACCAAGGTGGTGCCCTTATGATAGTTTTCCAATGCTTTCCAAATGCCATGAACAGTTTGGCATTGTTGCACCCTTCCAATTTCTTCTCTTGAGAGAGAACTTAGAAGGATTGCCATTGCTCTTTTATTTTTGCCATTGGATCTTTTGTGTGTTTCAACCCATTCATCTCTAAGGATTAGCTCTTCACTCCCATCTACCATTTTAGTGGGTGGCTTCCATTCTTTAACAACATCCTATCGATCTGCCACATTAGTGTCTAGATAGATCTCCATCCTATACTTCCAATGAGTATAGTCTGCTTCATCAAAATAGTGCTTGAGGTGTGTGTGGATTCCTTCTTGTGCCATTTCTTCTTTACTCACTCAATTAACATTTTTAGTGAGACTTAGCTCTGATACCACTTGTTGGCCTAGGGCACCAAGAACGAAGGGTTGAATTGGTGGTTGATTAAAAATTAAAATGAAAGATAAACGTGTTTAAGAAGTTGAGAAGGAGAAGAGAAAAAATTGACACAAATGTTTATAGTGGTTCGGGTGTTAAAAAACCCTACGTCCACTCCCCAATTCTCTCTAATTGGGTGTTTTGCTCAACTCAACTGGTGTTTTCAAGCTCACACCAAACTTTTACAACTTGTGTTTGTGGCTCACATAAAAACCTTAGACAAGAGTTTTGACTCTAGGCTAAGTCTCAACCTCTTTACAATGGTGTTTATTGCTCACACCTAACAATTAACAACACATAAATGAGAATGAAAGATTGAGTAGCAAATAGACAAGAGTTTTGGTTACAAATTGATGAATTCTCTTTTATTTACATATGTTTGGTGGAGTATTTATAGCTTATATCCACCAAAGAGACGTTGGTATAAAACTATTAACAAATCTCTAAGATGTGCTAGGTAGATTTAGCATTAAATGCTTGTCAGGTGAAAGTCGCGGTCGCTACTCCTATTTCGCAGTTATGAATTTCCAATTTTCATGTGGTACCAAAAATTTCGACGGAAAACCCCATCTGTGTCTAACAGCTAGTCCATGTGTCAGTTGTCAATTGGTTGTATAGAAAAATATAGCCGTTGCATTTTAACAATTATCAAAATTTTTGGTCGCGAGATAACTGTCTTGAGTGTGAATGAGACTGCGAATTCCTTTATTTGGAGAGGAAACTAAAACTCCTTGAGTTGCAGTCGCTACCAAATATTCGCCCTTGCGATTTTTGATCTTTAACGGTTACCTAGGACACTTGGCATGCTATGATTGTGGTTTTGGTTTCCTCATTTATCACTATGAAAGTTGAGGTCACGAATCCAAACATGATACCCACCGCGAATTCCTTTGTGACTTATTCGCAGCCGCGAATTATAATATACCCACCACAAATTTGAGTGAACTTTACAAGGTTGGAGATTTTGAATTCCATCTAACTTCCAAAGAAAAGACTAACTTATAATCTGCAACACAACACTAAATGAAAGTATTAGGATTGATTAATCTCTATTTTCAAGATCAAAGAGGTTCATGACTTAGGTTAAACCAACCTAGTCCAATATGAAGAAATCATGCAAGAATTCGTGTGTACCGTGACTCTAAGTCGAAGAGCAGAATCTCGTGTTGGGTAATACGAGTTAGTGTTTCATGCTTTTGGAGACCAATTTTTCATCACCTTCGAACAACTGTCCTACCTATTCAATCATCAAGTCGAAGATGACATTCCATTCATCATCTCCACTCTTAATGTCATATATTTTGAGTTTTGGTCTGAAATTTCCATTGAGACCAAACATGACCCCAAAACTTCCTTGGCCAAATACATCTGAACCCTTCTTTTTTGGTTACTTCATCATATCATCACCTTCTCCGTTAACGCAAGAGCTGATGATAACAAAAAGGTATCCCAAAAGGATCTTAGTTTCCTTTTCTGCCTTATAAAAAATAAACCCATACAAATCGGTCGCTAGCTTGTGGATCAATTGATTCACATGAGCACCAAACCTAAGGGAAAATTTCTTGTCCCTTCCTATGGCACTGCTATCTATCAATACATGGGGGCACTTAATGAGGAAAATGAAAAATTCCTAACTAAGAAGCTTCTCCCTTCCTAAAATTTTCTAGACCTCCCCTACCTCATCAATGCAAAAGCCATTCACCTAGATTCTTGCACATATACTTTGGGTGCTTTTGGAGCAAAAAAATTAGAGTCTTCCCACACCTCCAAAAGAAAAAAGTTTGCCATTGAAGAGGGAGCCCAACCTATTCCACCTCCCCAACCTAAGCCCAAAGTGAAAATCTCTCTTGCCTCCATCAACAAGAAATTGGACAAGATGATGAGGATGCTAAAGAGACAGTTTCTACTCCTCTCCCACTTACATAGTGACTTAATGGACTTACAAGAGAAAGTAGGTGCTCCTCCCTGCCATCTTTCAGATTTTAAGAATTGGGATAACACATTGGAAGAGGAGGACAACCAAGAGGTTGAAGAGGGTGATGAAGCTGAAGGTGGAGGAGATGATGAAGAATTGGACAATTCTGGAGATGATGACAGTTCTCTTATCTTTTAGTTTGCACTTAGGGTTTCTTTTTCTGTTTTTAAGATCTTAATGTAAAGTTATTGATCTCACAGTTTATTAAATACATAAAGATGTTTGTTTTGCAATTCATTGTCTCAATTGTTATGTGATTGCAACTTATATGTTATCTTTGTTGTTTTTGCTCTTTATGTTTGCTCTATCTCAATTTAAGCATTTTTTTCCTTTATACTACTTACCTTCTTTTTGACCTTACCAAAGGGGGAGAGAATAACATATTGAAAGAAAAATAAGTAATATGCATAAGAAAAGCATAAGTTAAGGGGAAGGAAGTTCTATCTTAGAATACTTAGACTTATTTGATCATTGACTAAAATCTTTTGATTATTCTTTGATTATTTGATTGTTCACCATCCTAACTTCATAAGTCATGCAATTATTTTTCTTTAGGATCAATCTAAGTTGTCAAAATCAAAAAGGTGGAAATTGTTGTATTGGGTTGGTTAAACCTATATCATAAGCCTCTTTTGATCTTGACAATGGAGATTGATTAGTTCTAATGTTTTGAGTAAGTGTTATTTTGCATATTATAAGATTTATCTTCATTGGAAATTGGATGAAAATCTAAATTTCCATCTTTTAGAAGAACATCCAAAATTGCAGTCAGTATCTCCTAAATTGCAATCGCGACGTTGCTATTAGGATGGATGGAGCTAGGGCACAGGGATTCGCGGGCGAATTTGCAGCCACGACTGAAACGGAAGAGCATTGGTTGATTCACAAAGGAATTCACGGTGGCTTTCACATTAGAGGTCACAAACACGAATTTCATAGTGGCAAAGAAGGGAACCAAAGCCACAACTACAACACACCAAATGTCCAAGGTAACCATTGGAAATTAAAAATCACGAGGGTGAAGATTTAGTTGTGACCGCGACTCAAGAGGTTATAGTTTCCTCATTAAACAAAGGAATTCACGATCTCAATCACGCCCAAGACAAAGCTAGCTCACGACCATGACTTTTAAGCAGTTGGTTGAACACAACGACTTGGACAACCAATAGATGAAAGACATGTGGACTAGCTATTAGACATAGAACAAGGTTCTCTGTCATGATTTTTAGCTTTTTAGTACAAATTGGAAATTCGTGACCGCAAAATTTGAGTAGCAACCATGACTTCCGCCTGCCAAGCATTTAATGCAAAATTTGCCTAACATAACTTGGAGATTTTGGGATAATTTTTGAGGATGTCTCTTTGGTGAATGTGAGCTTATAAATACTCCACCAAACTTATGTAAATTCAAGACAATTCAATTAATTATAACTAAACTCTTACTAATTTGCTACTCATTCTTTTACTCTTCTTTATGTATTGTTAATTGTTTGGTATGAGCAATAAACACCTTTATAAGTAGGTTAAGAGTTAGCTTAGATTCTAAAACTCTTGTAAGAGATTGAACTGTGAGCCTATCTAAAACACTTGTGAGAGATTTTTATGTGAGCCTAGAAATACAAGTTATAAAGGTTTTGTGTGAGCCATAAAACACAAGTTATATAAGTTGGGTGTGATCCTGAAAACACCAAGTTAATTAAGTGAAATACCTAATTGTGAAGAAATGAGGAGTGGATGTAGGGTTTGTTAACACCCGAACCACTATAAACTTCTTATATTGATTCTTCATTTCTCTGTCTTAACTTTTTAAACACCTTAACCTTTCTTTTTAATTTTTAATCAGCCACTAATTCAAACCCCCTTCTTGGTGCACTAGGCTAATAGAATCTAATGGTGAACTCTTTTACAGCCACATGCTCATGAATAAAGTGATAATCCAACTTCATATGCTTAGTTCTAGCACGAAAAATAGGATTGGAGGACATATAGATAACTCCCATATTGTTATAATAGATTGTAATTGGTATAGAGGGACCAAACCCAATTTCAATTAACAAATTTCTCAACCATAATGCATCAATGACAACATTGGCAATAGCTTTATATTTCCATTCAGTTGAGGAATGTGCAATTGTAGGATATTTCTTAGCCTTTGGGTATCTTTGGTTCACTCTTGCCATTTTTAACCAAGTTATTCATTAGTCCAATCAATGCCTCCTAAACATGCTCCTAGTGCAATCAAATCAATCATTTTAAGTCATTAATCATCGCAAAAGGGAAAGGGGATTATGTATTATGGCATAGGGATGAACATGCATATCATAATCCACATCATATATATAAAAAAAAGGGAATGGGAGCATGTATCATGGCATAGGGAGAAACATGCATATCACAACCAACATCATGCATAATCATCATTCAAAAGTTATGGCTATCAAGCCCGCCATTCATGGTCAACCTCAAATTAGCTCCTACACCCAAAAGAAACACATAAGCTAGTATCAAATCATAAAAAGCACATGGTAACATCAAAACATTTAAGATAAGATTCATGAAACAAATATCTCACCATGTCTCTAAGCCAAGGAACCTAAGCATGTTTCTAAGTCTATAACAAGAATGACTAAACATCAAATGAGCTAAATAATAATAATAAAATGGAAAGTATGGAAACATAAGCTTGAATCACATGACATAAAGGAATTACAAATATGAAATGCAAATAGCATCTTAGAGGATTTAGTGGCCAAAGGCAAAATCATGAAAATAAGGTTAAGGTTGTTGAACCCTTTCGCCTCCATTACTCTGAATGAGCCTAACACCCATAAGCATCACTAATCACCATAAAGGTTAGGATATTACTCAACAAAGGAAGAATCACAAGGCGCACCAACAAGCTTAGCCTCGCGACAGGTGCACATTTCGACTTGAGTTTGGTCTTGAGTTCGAGTCCCCCCTCTCCCTAGTTATAACTTTAAAAAAAGGGTGAATCACAAGGCTGTAACGTATACTAGTAACGAACTTGAGGATGTAACCAACATAAACATAATCACAATAGGGCTTTTAATGTCTCAAGAATTATATATTCCTCACTTGACCAAAATAGAAGCCTAAACATCACATTGGACATAAGTGAATGAATATAAAACATATAAACCTAAAAAATTATAAGAAGTAACCTTAAGTTAAATCAAAACTCTATTATTTGAGTTAATAGGGGTCATTAGTGATGAAAGCCTTTCTAAATTTTGTCAATGGAAGCCCCAAGAGTCATAAGAAGCAATTTAAAAATAAAGAAATTCGAAGAGGGTGAAGAAGAAATTTTCATTATCTCCTTAGTCTAAAAGGGGTTGTAATACCACTTTGAGGCTTGTATAACCTTGAAAGGTAGCCTGTAGATACTACTTTAAGTTTGTACAATCTTTATGGACTAGGTTTTTGAGAAAAAAAAAATGAAAAGAAATTAAAGAAAGAAGAAAGGATGAGGGGTTCCCTGGATGCGTTTATGTATTCCTTTACCCTCAGAGGTTCATAAGTTCAATTTTTTTCCTCTAAGAATGTAATGAGATGTTGTCCCTAGGCACCAAGAAGGGGGGTTGAATTGGTGTATAAAAATTTCAACAGTAAGGAAAAGGGGAAGAAGAAAAAGTAGAAGGGAGATAATCAATTTATAGTGGTTCGGGTATAATTGACGCTACGTCCACTCCCCAATTAATCAATTGGGTATTTCACTATTTCAATGGTGTTTTCAAGCTCACACCCAACTTGTACAACTTGTGTTTTGATGGCTAACACAACACACAACCTTACAATAATGTGTTTTTAGGCTAACACACAACCTCACAACAATGTGTTTTTACAGGCTAACACAACAACCTCATAACTTGGTGTTTAATGCTCACACCTAACAATTACAATTTCATAGAGAAAATGAAGGAAATGAGTAGCAAAGATTGAGAGCTTTAATCACTTGTAATAAATTCCTTAGCAACCTTATTCATGGCTGTTTGGTGGGGTATTTGTAGCCAAACTTCACCAAAGAGACGTTGCTGATCATAGCTCATCAAATATTTGAGACATGCTTGATAGATTTTGCATTAAATGCTTGTCAGGATGAAATTGTGGTCGCTACTGCATTTTGCAGTCGCGAAATCCAAATTCTTCAAGGGAAACCCGTTTGAGTTTAACGGCTAGTCCACGTGGCAGCTTCTTATTAGTTCACCAGAAAAATATAGCCGTTGTCTTTTACCTACTTTCAGAAGTCGCAGTTGCGAGTTTTCTTGCACATGCCATGACAGAGGATGCGAATCTATTTGTCAAAGTGGTCATCTTTCTTCCTTAGGATTCGTGGTTGCTACCATAAAGATGCCTCCGCTAATTTTGACGTCCAACAGTCTTCTGTGACACTTGTCAAGCTGTGGTTGTGGACTTGCTTCCCTATTGAGTTACTTTGAAATTCACGGTCGCGACTAGGCGTGACTTTCACCGCGAATTTGTCTGTCACATTTTGGCTTCTTCTTTTCCATAGGTCGTGGCCGAGAATGGCTCCACGATTTTGCCTGCTTGAATTTTAGCATGTGTTAACATGAGTCGCGGTCGCGAATCCTAGATTGCGGTCGCGATTTACATGTCACTTTGGAGTTTATCAACTCCTTTCATTTCTTCTTGAGAGATTTATTTATTTATGCAAAATCAACACTTATTTGAAATATTAGTGATGATCAATCTATTTTGTCAAGATCGAAAGAGGTTCTAGACTTAGGATTAATCATCCTAGTTCAATAATCTCCCCTTTTTTGATTTTGACAACCTAGATTGATCCAAAGTGAAAAATAAATGCAGAAAAGTGAAATTGAATCATTTCTAAGTGTAAAATAACTTAGCAAAAAACTTTCTAAGTGTAAAGTTAATTTGCTCCCCCTCAACTTATGCACTTGCTCACCTACTCCCCCTTAATTAGTTATTTCTAATTTTTCACTTGAATCTTATCTTATTTTATCTCCCCCTTTGGCAAGATAAAAAAATAAGACCAAAGATAAGTAAAGGGAAATTAAAGCATAAGTAGGAATAAGAAGCAAAAATAGATATAACACAAAGAGATGCAAAAAAAGAAACAAACTTTTATATATACATTAAATATGAGATCACAAGTTTGATTACAAAAGGTAAACACAGAAAAAACAAAGTACTAAAGAAACCTAAAAATTAAAAAGCTGGGGAATCACTATCATATCCAGAAGAGTCTTTCGCAGTCTCTTGGAGGCCACCTTCAGCCTCATCTCCATCTTCCACACCTTGATCCCCATCTTGAGTATCGTCAAAATCCGTAAAGTCGGGGAGGTGGCAAGGAGGAATTCTGAGCTTTTTCTGAAGATACACCATGTTGCTGTAGAGGTGGGAAAGGAATAGTGATCATCTTTTCATCATTCGCATAATCTTATCAAGCTTGCGATTGATGGTGAAGAGCGATACTTTTGTCGTTGGCTTCAGTGGAGGATGAGCAGAAGGGGTCAAAGAAGGAACCTCTTCAAGGTGGAGGCGCTTCCTCTTGGATGCTTGAGAGCTCTCCTATCACTGTGCACCATACGCACCAAGTAGATATGCGTAAGAGAAACAAACTAAGCCTTTCATACCAAGCTCTTGGAGCTTGTTTTAAACCATATAAGGCTTTGTTTAGTTTAAAAACATGATTAGGAAAACAATGTGACTCAAAACTAGGAGGTTGTTCTTTGTTCAACATAAACTTCCTCCTCAATGATGCCATTTAAAAATGCACTCTTAACATCCATTTGGAAAAGTTTAAAATTCATATGACATGCAAATGCTAAAAGAATTCTATTGGCCTCTAATCTTGCTACTGGGGTAAAGGTTTCATCATAGTCTATGCCTTCCTCTTAGTTGTATCCTTTGGCAATCAATCTAGCCTTGTTTCTAGTGATGACACCTTGCTCATCTAACTTGTTTCTAAACACCCACTTACTACCTATAACTGGGTGATTTTTAGGTCTAGGTACAAGTTTCCATACTTTGTTTCTCTCAAATTGGTTGAGTTCTTCTTGGATAGCAAGTACCCAACTTTCATCTTCAATGGCCTGATCAATTGATTTTGGCTCTAATTGAGAAACAAATGCAAGATTGTTATCTAAAGGATGAAGTTAAGATCTAGTACTTACACCCTTTGATGTATCACCAATGATCAAGTCTTTGGGGTGATACTTGGAGAATCTCCAATCTTTGGGTAGATCTTGTCTTGGCTCTTCTTCTTGTTGATGATGTGGTTCTTCTTCCAACTTTGATGATTCTTTATCATCTCTTCTTGTAGTATCTTCCAATTCCATTTTTTAAGATTATCTATAAGAACATCAATAAAACTACCTTTCCTAAGATAAAGTTTACTAGATTCATCAAAAACAACATTCATAGACTCTTGAACTACTATTGTACTTTTGTTAAAGACTCTATATGCCTTACTTGTGGTGGAATATCCTAAGAAGATTCCCTCATTGGTTTTGGAATCAAATTTCCTAAGATTATCCTTGGTGTTTAAAATATATCACTTGCATCCCAATACTCTTAGGTATGTAATTTTGGGTTTTCTACCATTCCAAAGCTCATAAGAAGTTTTATTGAGAATGGGTCTTTTGAAAACTCTATTTGCAATATAACATGAGGTATTAATGGCTTCAACCCAAAGGTAATTTGGTAAAGAATACTCATTGAGCATTGTCCTTGCCATTTCTACCAAAGTTCTATTTTTTCTTTCTACAACACCATTTTGTTGTGGTGTTCTAGGATTTGAAAAATTATGAAAAACTCTATTCTCCAAATAGTAATTTTCAAATAACTCATTTTGAAATTCTTTTCCATGGTCACTTCTAATAGAGGAAGTGAAGTAACCATTTTCATTTTGAACCCTTTTTGCAAAACTTTTGAAAACATCAAAAGAATCATTTTTATGAGCTAGAAAAGATACCCAAGTAAACCTAGAGTAGTCATCCATAAGGACTAGTGCATAGTACTTTCCACCTAAACTAGCACTTCTATTAGGCCCTATTAAGTCCATATGGATAAGTTGAAGAGGTCTAGAAGTACTTACAACATTTTTAGCTTTATAGGAGGCTTGCTTCCTCATTTGACATGGTCCACATGTCTTGTCTTTAAAGTAATTTAGCTTGGGAAGTCCTTCCACTAAATCTCCTTTGGATAGACTTTGAAGAAGATCCATGCTTGCATGACCAAGCCTTCTATGCCACAACCAAGCTTCATTGCTTAAAGACATAAGACACTTAAAAGATTGGTTAGTCAAATTGTCTAAGTTAATTGAATATTTCCTTTCACCCTTGAAAATGACCTTATCATCCAATAGAGTGGTGACTCGGCATTCCCTAGGGTCAAAGGTGACTTTGTTACCTTTGTCACACAATTGACTTACACTTAACAAGTTGTGTTGTAAGCCATTGACAAGTAAAACATTATCAATTAATGAACCACCTTCCTTACCTATGGTACTAATGCCAATTACCTTACCCTTGGCATTGTTACCAAATGTGACATCTCCACCTTCTTTCTCTTTGAGTGATGTGAATAGTCTTCTATTTCCAGTCATATGTTTTGAGCAACCACTATCCACATGCCAATTACTTGCCTTGATGGTAGTCACATTTCCTTACAAAATAAGAGTCAATCACTTTTTCTTTGGTACCCAAGCATACTTGGGTCTTAGGGGGTTAGTGATTGAAGGATCCTCTAACTTGAGATGAGCCTTCCTAATAAAGCAATGCATATTGATATGCCCATATTTCATACAATAGTGGCATTGGAGATTAGACTTGTTTGTCTTTCTCTTATGTATGAATTTAGTATGAGTATGAAACTTTATCATACCATGATCATGTGAGTGCATGCATGAACACATATGATGAGTAGGGGTAGAGGGTTTTCTATGAGAATGATTATGCCTTTTGTTATACATATAAGCATGATTGGCTCTTTGAGTCTTAGCTCTAGAGCCTTAGGGAGCCTTTCCTTTGCCTTTAGGCTTAGAAGGCTTAGTGCTAGGGGCACTTTTCTTCCCAATTGCTTTAATGCTTTAGGTGTGAGATTGTGAAGCTCTAACAAATGTAGTTGTGGAAGATGATGAAGCTCCATTAAAGCCTAGACCATCCCTAATTAAAGGTGGTCTTTGTGACACAATAAGAATGTCTAAAGCCTCTTTTCCTCTATGGAATTTGGAGATTGAGCTTCTAAGCTCAATGACTTCCCCTTTGAGTGAGTCATTCTCCTTTCTAAGTGAGGCTAAGGAAGAAGATGATGTAGATAAATTTTTGACAGATTTCTTAAGTTCTTCATTAGAAGCCCTTAATTCATTCACAAGCTCATTTAGAGACTTGTGCTCATCTTCTAATTTGGAGCATTTCTTCCTATAGGTTTTAACTTGTGACTTATACTTGTCACACTTCATAGTTAGAGCTTCTAATAGCTCTTCATCTATATCATCTACTTCATAATCAGAATTAGAGTGGGAGGATGTACTTACCTCTTGTGAAGAGTCCCCTAGTGCCATGAAACATATGTTGGCCACCTCTTCTTCTTCCTCTTCTTCACTTGAGTCATCATCCCAAGTGGCGGAGAAGCTTTTCTTTTTTTCTTTGTCCCGTCTTTTCTTCTTCTTCAACTTAGGACATTCATGCTTCATGTGCCCTTATTTTCCACATTCATAACATGTGACATCATTTGTTCTTTCTTTTGGGCTTTGGGCTGATTTCTTGAAGACTCTTCTCTCTTTTCTCCTCCTTATCAATTCCTTGGTTCTCCTTGAGAGCATAGCTAGCTCTTCTCCTTCTTTGTCACTATCCTCTTCACTTGAGGATGTGTTTATTTCTTTCTCCCTTGTTGAAGCTTTGAGACCCATGGTTCTTTTTTCTGGTTTTTCACCTAGGCCCCTTAGCTTCTTCATCTGCTCATCTTTTTGAATGGCCAACTCATGAGTCAAGAGCTTGCCAATGAGCACATCGGTTGGGACCTTTCCAATCTCTAGATTGGACTCTTGAATGTTGCACACCCTAGCCCCAAATTTGTCAAGAGGAAGAGTTTTAAGGATTTTGGTGTTTACCTCATAATTGGTGAGTGCTCTTCCAAACTTCTTCATATAGGTGACAATGGACAAGAGGCAATTGGTCATTTTCATGATGTTTTCGTTGTCCATCATGAAGAGTTCCCATTCGGTGACATACATCTTCAAATGACTTGACTTGACTAAGGTTGTGCCTTCATGCTAGTTATCTAGAGTCTTCCATATGGCATGTGCAGTTTGACAATGTTGCACTCTCTCAATCTCTTCTTTCGAAAGTGAGCTTAAGAGAATGGCTATTGCCCTATTGACTTCCGATGAGCTTCAACCCATTCATCCCTTGGGATTAGTTGTTCATTACCATCCACAACTCTTGTAAAAGGCTTCCATTCCTTGATTACCACATCCGAAAGGTCCACCACATCTGTGTCAAGATAGATCTTCATCCTATACTTCCAATGAGTATAGTCGGTTCCATCAAAGTATGGCCTTAGTTGTCAGTTTTTTACTTCTTGTGCCACGATCTTGTTTCACCCAATGAAGGTCTGATTTGTGAAAACCTTGCTCTGATACCACTTGTTGTCCCTAGGCACCAAGAAGGGGGATTGAATTGGTGGTTAAAAATTTCAACAACAAAGAAAATGGGAAGAAGAAAAAGTAGAAGGGAGACAACCGATTTATAGTGATTCGGATATGAATGACCCTAGGTCCACTCCCCAATTAATCAATTGGGCATTTCACTTTCTCAAGGTGTTTTCAAGCTCACACCCAACTTGTACAACTTGTGTTTTGATGACTAACACACAACCTTACAACAATGTGTTTTTAGGCTAACACACAACCTCACTCAAGTGTTTCACTAGATTCACACTTAAACCTTTCTTGAAGTGTTTTACAGGCTAACACTACAACCTTACAACTTAGTGTTTAATGCTCACACCTAACAATTACAATTTCATAAAGACAATGAAGAAAATGAAGAAAATGAGTAGCAAAGATTGAGAGCTTTTAATCACTTGTAATAAATTCTTTAGCAACCTTATTCATGGCTATTTGGTGGTGTATTTATAGCCAAACTTCACCAAAGAGACGTTGCAAATCATAGCTCATCAAATCTTTGAGACATGTTTGACAGATTATGCATTAAATGCTTGTTAGGATGAAATCGCGGTTGCTACTACATTTCACGGTCGCGAAATCAAAATTCTTCAAGGGAAACTCCGTTAATGTCTAACGGCTAGTCCACGTGGCAGCTTCTTATTAGTTCACTAGGAAAATATAGCTATTGTCTTTCACCTACTTTTAGAAGTCGCGGTCGCGAGTTTTCTTGCACAGGCTGCGATAGAGGACACGAATCCGTCTGCCAAAGTGGTCATCTTTCTTCCTCAGGATTTGCGGTCGCTACCAACAAGATGCCTCCGCGAAATTTGACTTCCAACAGTCTTTTGGGACACTTGTCAAGTTGTGGTTGTGGACTTGTTTTCCTCTTGAGTTACTTTGAAATTCGCTGTCGCGACTAGGGCGTGACTTTCACTGCGAATTCATCTGTCACATTTTGGCTTCTTCTTTTCCATAAGTCGCGGCTAAGAATGGCTCTGCGATTTCGCTTGCTTGAATTTCAGCATGCCTTAACATGAGTTGCGATCGCGAATCCTAGATTGCGGTCGCGATTTACATGCCACTTTGGAGTTTATAA
The DNA here is from genome assembly GCA_949677035.1 of Omphalea diandra. Classification (NCBI taxonomy): domain Eukaryota; kingdom Viridiplantae; phylum Streptophyta; class Magnoliopsida; order Malpighiales; family Euphorbiaceae; genus Omphalea; species Omphalea diandra. The sequence continues at coordinate 11,182 of CATIWR010169800.1, read as the reverse complement.
ACTCCTTTCATTTCTTCTTGAGAGATTTATTTATTTTTGCAAAAACAACACTTATTTGAGATATTAGTGATGATCAATCTACTTTGTCAAGATCAAAAGAGGTTCTAGACTTAGAATTAATCATCCTAGTCCAACATGTACAATATCAAAGATTTTAGATGATAGAGTGAAAGCAGAAGTATAGGATTAGTCCTAACATATTAAACTACAAAATTAAGACCGCAAAAGTAGGCTTGGCTTTTAGAAATGTTTAAAGATTGTTCATGAAACTTAATGCATTATTATTAAATTTTATGAGCAATAGAGTAAGCATAATTTCAATAATAATTGACTCAATATTATTCGAGAAATAATATTGGGAAAAATTATGAAAATCCACCTTCAAGAATAACCAAATCTCAATTAAAATAATTCTTTTCATATATTTGTGGAATAGTTTGGTGGTATAATTAAATTCCTCAGAAATCATTGTTATAATAATTTCTTTTATTTAATTTTATTTTTGATTAATTATTTTTGCATTTCAATTTTTTATTATTCTCTTATTATTTACATTACTAGATAATAGAAAAATTATTACTTTATTGATAATTGTATGAAACAATTCTTGTGAGAACAAACTATAAGGTTACATAATCAACAGTAACTTAATTTAGTCTATTCAAGATCATTAAATTTTTAAAAAAAAAATTCTAATTTTGTTTTGAAAAAAGATGTTTTAGGTAATGTAGTGTTGCCCAAAATACTAAAAAAATTTATTTTTTATGTATATGGTTTTCACATTAATAATTGTGATAAGCTAATTAACAAATTTTGACTATAGATATAGTTACAACTAAATAGATCAAATTAGAGTATAATTTATTTTTGATGTTTTAAATATAATTGCAAAATTTGAAGTTTAAAATATAATTGCAAAAATTGAAAAAAAAATATGTTAAAAATCAAAACAATTATTAATCAATTTTAATTAGAATTAAATGCTTTTGATATTTGAATTTTCCCATATTATACTATCTAGTCCTCTATTTTTTATATATTATATTATACTACATCATATATTCTAACTTAACTAGACAAAGGCATCTTTTGGTAAAATTTCCATCAAAGTAATATTAAAAAAAAATTATATCAGCCTTAGTTTGTATCATAATTTTCATTTTCTACGCCATCCTCTCAAGACCGGAATTTTGCGATACAAAATTGATGCAGGTGTTTTTTTCATTAAAGCTTCAAACACCCAATATTGATCCTTCAAAATTAACTCAAAAGATCCAAATATTAGCATAAATAATCGTTGAACTCCATAAAAAATTTTAGATCTAAACACAATCATACAACTCGGCGGTTCAAAAGTGATAAACAAATGAACAACAAAGGAAAGGCGTAGTGATGCAATGTCCTCTGCCAGCTCCACCTTCTTCAATCTATTGGTAATTTAGGCCAAGGTGAACGCTTGAAGAACATTGAAATAACTAAGAAGGAACCCAAAAAAAAAAAAAAACACTCATTTGAATTCAATATATCTCAAACAACATAATAGCAAAATTAAACCCAAATCCTAAAACCATCTCAAGCCACGAACCTCACCACCATTGCCGACTACTCCTCTGCCCTCTTAACCTTACTGTCGTCTTCGAGAACCCTAATGCCCACATCACCTTCTTCAACAACTCCTTCACCATCTCCCCCTTTACAGCCAATAATGGCATGCTCAAAAAAATCCACAAAAACTACTAAAAAAAAACAGATCCAACCAAATCAATCGAAGTAAAAAACATTCATTGATGTAGCAGGAAAAGGAGAATATTAAAAAAGAGTAGAAAAGAGAGGTTCGCAGGTGGTGATTGAAGAAGGACAACATCGCAAAGGAGTAGATCTCAAAACCAATAGCAAAAGAGTGGACAGGGGAGGTGAAGGAAATGTCAGCGGTTTCTAATAAGACTCAATAGCAAGCAATAAGAGTGGTGGTAGTTCTGATGGCTTTGATTGTTGATTTGGCCTTTTTTTCATGTTTTGGTTGTATTCCATTTTGTTTGTGACAATACAAGTTATGTTTGGATTCTAAAACCCTATTTTAGATAACTAATAAAACCCTATTTTAGATAACTAATAGATATAACTGATAGGTAATATCAGTTATTGATAGTTGTTAATTAATAATTATTTGACATTAAGTATTTAATAATTATTATTGGTCTATAAAATTATTAATAAAAATATATTATTAATATTTTATATATTAAATTAAATAAATTAAAATTAAAATATAATAAAAAGAATATATTTTTTATTTATACTCATAAAATATAATTTAGAAACTTAAAATATTATAATTATTAATTTATATTTATAAAATCTTAATAATTATTTTTTATTAATATTAACCAATATATGTCAATATCTTTTTCATAATTAAAATATCATATATATAATTTTTTATAAAAATTATATATACTAATTAAAATAAATTATTTTTATCTAATTAATTAAAATATTATAATTCATAGTTGGTAGTTGAATTATATAATTTTAAGAATAATAATAGAGTAAAAATAATTTGAACTTTTAGTTATAACAGCAAAAATTTTTTTAAAAAAAAAAAGCTTCAAACGAACTCTGATAAAAATCGCAATTCATTGACATTATATCTACTATTGGCTATCGCATGAAAAACTTTTATCTACTGTATCTATTAACTATACCAAATACCCCTAAAAAAGAAAGAGTAGATGAAGAAATTAGAATGTATTAAACTTGTAATAATAATTTAATCATTATATATGAAGAGAAAGGATACATTTAATATTTTTATTTGAAATTAATTTATACTTATTTGTTTATTTTGACATACGGAAATTGAATTAAAATAAGCAGAAGAATGAAGTAATTTTTTAATATATTTAAAAAAAAAGGACTAAACTATGCAAAGTATTAAGCCCTTTAGTGATGTAATGGAATCTTTTAGCTCATATGCATGCAACTCGTACTAAGTTCTCAACTTATATTCCATGTAATATATAAAGTGAGATATTGAAAATATAAAAATAATTATTTTATCGTCAAATTAAAAATAATAGTGCAAAATATAGTAGTGTATTATCAAACTACTTGGAAAAATCATGAAAACAAGTATTTATAAAGATTTTAAAATTGATCTAAAATAACATTAATTATTTCAAAATACATTTACATTTCTTTCACTTTTTCGTAAGTTTCAAATTTTCTCATGAGATCTTATTAGGTCATCTAATATTTGCTCTAAAAAAAATTATAGTTTATAAATATCTTGCAAGGCGCAAGCTAGAAATTTGTTATAAAGAATTTAAAAAGCTAAGGACCACTTAACTCATCATTGCCAAGATAATAATCACCTGTATATTTTAATGAATTTGATGGAGAGCTTTCCTGTTAGTAGACTTTTCAAATATTGGAAATACTTAGGCAAATTTTATCAATTAATAGAATTTGTAATGAACTCAATATATATATATATATATATAATAAAATTGTTTACATTAATTTGCTGTAAATAATTCATAATAGTTATCAAATTGCTCAAACATGCTTTTAAAATAGTGCATGAGTTATTTTTTTGAATACTACTACATTAACCATAACGAATTAACATAGTGAAGTAATTAGACTAAAAAGAGTTAAAAACCATTAATTTTTATTACTTGATAAAAATGTTTATAAATGTTTTAATTATTAAATAATATAAGTTATTTTAAAATTAGAATTAGCTTTAGCTTCAACTTAGATTATGTTGACAACCCAAAAATTAATTCTATGATATATGTATTATAATATCCTTGGAGTATTCTAATATTCACTAACATTTTCAATCAACAAAAAATCATAAGAAGATAAAAACAACAGAACCTGCATCTAAACATGCCAGAGAATTTCAGATCAGGTGCCAGTACCTAAAAATTTCCTAAGCATATAACCATATAACATCATTTTCAAAGACCTATCAATATAGCATATAACCATCTTATATCATCTTCAAAGACCTGACAATCTGGCACCTAAAAATTTCCTAAGCATATAACCATATAACATCATTTTCAAAGACCTAACAATATAGCATATAACCATCTTATATCATCTTCAAAGACCTGACAATCTGGCAATGATCGAAGAGTTAAACTGATTGAGCCATACTAGGTCCAACTAGGCTTGCAGTTTGAATATGTGATGAAGTACTTCATTCTGCCTCATCCCTTAATTTACAGTTACCTTAATTCAGTAGTTTTGAACAATTAAGAAAAAGTTGATCAGTACCAGCAATCTGCAACCTCGTCTGGAGGTCCAGAGGCTTTCGGGTATCCTCCAAAACTGCCTTTCCCAGGTTTGGCTAGTTCAACATAAATCAACCCACCATCAAACAGCTGACGATAAAAGGCAAGAACAATGAGTTTCCAAAGTTAATGTCCCATGAAAATGAATGAATGTGAATGAGTAGAACCTTGTGGTCCATATTCTCTAGGGCTAGAATAGCATCATCTTGACAAGTATATTGAATAAATGCATATGGTCTAGGCCTCTTTGTGATGTCATCCTTTACAAGCTTAACTGCCACAGATGGTAGAATAAGTTAAAAGATTTGCAGCCTTTAATGGAATAACTTGGAAGTTTTTCTTTTTTTTTTTAATTCTTTCAAAACAAGTTATCCAAAGTCAGACATGACACTTACCTTCAGCTATTTCACCAAAATTTGAAAATTCCTTTTGCAAACTATTTTCACTGACTGAATATCCTAAATCTGCACAACAAAATACCCAAGTGTTTGAAGTTTTAAACAGAAAATGACAAGAAAGGCTACCAAATAAAAACATAAACACTGGTTAAAAGCTCAATAAATTGAGTAATGCACCAAGCTCCAATATATACACATACATACATACAACACCATTCACATTACCGAAATATTTGGACTTTACATTATTATGTTTGAACAGGGTCACAGGTATCTGATTATTCCATTGTCATTTAATTACAATCTTGATCATGTTATGATCCTAGAACAGTTATCTTCAGTTGCATTTATATTAAGTTAGCAATCTAAAAATTGATATTATACGTCGCATACAAGTCAATATACCATGATTTCACTCAAGATTTCCTCTCTTGCAATTTGGAGTATTTAGGTCCATAATACAGACTTAAAGTATGGAACAGCATTATGGACATGGAAAAGAAGGTGGATAGCTCAGCAATTACAAAGTTGCTTGCATATATATCATCCTTATGATTATTTTAGTTAGTCAAACTACATTCAGTAATGAAAATCAATGCCGCAGCACTTGGAAATTCAACTGGGGATTGAAACTATCAAATCCCCATCTCCCCAAGTCCTGAATCCCTCTCCCCCCCTCTCCTCTTTTTCCCCCTTAGCAATGAAAAGGAGAAGCAGAAGTACAAAATGATTCTATGATTCAAATGTGACCTCCAAAAATAAGAGAATGTTTAGTTCTTTTGAAACAAAGCTAACTATTGTCACATATATTTTTGTTTCTAATCAAGTGAAACTTGATTTAAATTCCTATCTAGTAATATAAATGACATTAGATTTATCTTTTTTAGCAAAAAGCAGCAAGGAAATTAGGGTGCATCAGGCATTTGAAATTTCAGAATTTACTAAGTTTTAGTTCAAACTTTGTAATTTGAGATTTAGTCTTACAAAGGAGAAGGAAAAAGACATGCCTGAAACAAAAATCATCGAGTGCTTTTGGAATCACATCCATTTAGTAGATGTTTCGCATTCTTACCCAAAAATGTTATAATTTCCTTTCATAAATTTAGCTTTGTTAGATGAATCTATTAAACCAAGATTAACATATATACCATAATCAAATAAATGTATCAAGTTTTGATCCCTTCATTTCAAATCCTCACCTATCCAAATGCAACCTTATGGTAATGATGCATCTTTGAATTTGCTATAATTACACAGAAAAATCAATGGATTCTGGGTATGGAGGCCAATAAAATGTAAAATCTGTAAATCATTCATAAAGATGCATGGTAGCATCAAAGTGAAAGATCATAACTAACCTTACAGCATTAGGATTTGTGATGTCATGGTTGAAGTTCTTCCTCACAGCATTAGGATTTGAGAATTCACTTAAATATTAACAAAAAATAAATTATAACAACTTTGATTACAATCAATTATTTGAGCCAAATATTTGTCTCGTGATTTTGAGATTTAACTTTAATAATGTTTATGCCAAAGGGCTGTTATAGCACAGATGAACATTTTAAGTTTTGGCCATGGCCTAGACGCACGTCTAATAATGCTTTATGCCTTGCCTACGGTAGATTTATTCATCTAAAACCATCACAAAGTCACTGTAAGAAGTTCTGCTTCTAGATAATTTCTTGAAACATCTTGATGCAGGGCACATTGTTAAACCAGCCTACAACTGCTTTTATGGTGATAAAATTAAAAACAGATATGGTATTAGGGTTTAGCTTCGAGGAAGAAGGTAATTTGGGATTAAGAATTTGAATTAGAACTGAAAACAGAGAGGAAAGAAGAGAATGATGTGGACATTTTGAAACTGTGACCAATACCAATGCATACTGTAGCAACAGGAAAGAGTTAGCAATAGAGGAAGAAAGACATGGTGAGGACAATCAGTGGTGGAACCAGTGGGGGGCTTCAGCCCCTCTTGGCCGCCATCAGGACATGAGGTGGTGCTGAACGCAGGGGTTCAGCCCCCCCCCCATGCCATGTGAGAAAACCTAAGGTGGGGGGGCGGGGTTGGCGCGATGAAGAAAAAGACCCCCGGGCCTTCCTTAAACCTATTTTTTGTTCCCACACACAAAATGGCGCTGTTTTGAGTGTAGGAACAAATAAAAAAAAAAAGTTAAAGAGAGACCTATTTATGGTCTCTACCCTCCACTCAAACAAAAAAAGAAAAACCCACATAATTTCCTTATCTTCTCCCCAAATCCCTTCTCTCCCAATTCAAATTTTCTTCTTTTCTCATTCAATATTCTCCTGTTTCTTCGAAAAATATTCAAGTTGCTCTTCAAAATTTTAGTTTTCATCAGTCTTTTAGCCCAAACTATCAAATATTTGAAGAATTTGCACCAAATTTTGGATTCAATCAAAGCTGAGTAAGTTTTAAACATTCCTTTTTTAATAGTGAGTCAGCCCCCCAAAAATTATTTTCTGATTCCGCACCTGAGGACAATGGGCACCTACCCTTCCAAATAAAAAAACTGATAATGCAGATATTTACAGAGATTTAGTAATAAATCATTCCTAAAAGGGTATTCCCAAACTAGGAATATTCTGAAACAATAGCTAATAGGAAGTAACCTATGATACTATTCCTATTCCTTTTGGGATTATAATGACAATTAGAAATAGTAATCACACAGTCCCAAAAACATATAATAAACTTAACTACCAAGGACACTTATTATGGGACCAAAATTTTTCTTTAGGCTTCCAAATACGATAATGTTTTTCCATCAATGAAAGAACTGTCACATCACATCAATGAAAGAACTGTTTTTCCATCAATGAAAGAACTGTTACATCACATCCCCTCATACAGGAAGGCTCTAGTCATATCCAACAAGCAATGGCAAATGAAGGTGGATAATGTTTCAAAGTAATATCAGCCTTTTCATGCATGCCATGGCACAAACATAATCCATTCAGAAAATCATAATCTCTTTTGACAGTATCATTTTGCTGTCCCTTAAAAAAATAAAACTCCAATCTTCCACAAACCTATAGAAGAAATGCTACAGCACATTGATGCACAAGTCAACCACTTAACATCTTTTTATCCATGGTAAAGCATTGAAGCAGTGTACTGAGATCTTGCATTCTCACTGTGCGGACCAAACATTATCAGGATGCTTACATCCTAAAAACGAGTAAATAACTAAGTACAAATTCTTAACCTCCTGACATGACCTAGGAGTGCATTCTCACTGTGCGGACCAAACATTATCAGGATGCTTACATCCTAAAAACGAGTAAACAACTAAGTACAAATTCTTAACCTCCTGACATGACCTAGGAGTGCATGCCTATATGATCACTTCCTGGTAATATCATATACAATATTCAAAACCATCCAGTTCAAAGCTAACCAAACAGTTAAAACATACACCAGAAAACTGCAAGCTACCTCAGGCCCAAAAATGCCAAAACTTTCCTCATTATAGTAGTATAGACTTTAGCTTGTGGCTGCTGCAGTATATAACCTCCAAACACCATAAATTGAACTTCCAATCCAAGGTTTCTAATCACTGTCACAGTCATGGCCTAGATGTGTCAGTATGTCATGGCAAAAGTGTAATAATCACCACAAACACTTTAGTTGTACCTCCATCCACTTGAGAATCATTTTGTGTTGGAATGCAAAACTGAAATTCAACTCTTTTTTATCCATAATCCAGGAAGTGCTTTTCAATGGACCAAGCAAATGAGAGACCTGGTCTCTTGGTTAGAAGGTGCTATCTTATTGAACAGGTAACTTGGTTTCATATTAACTATTGAGGTAGATCGAGAACACACATTAAACACACTAAGGAAATAAAATATTCTTCAATTTAATTGTTAATCATCCAAAACAAAACTATGGACCCTTAATGTTGTTTATAGAGATAACAATATTTTAACCATAATAATAAAGTTAAATACCCAAAATGTCTGTACTAACTAAATAGGCTGTTTTCTATATTTCTTTCTAAAGTATGTAGACCTAAAATCTTTAATAGGTCCCACATCATTCCCCCTTGGCTGAAAAGAACTCAGGTCCAGAGAGTTAAATTGCAAATAAGAATTCAAGAGAGTGGAATCCAAAGTTTGAAACTCAGAAATCCATGAAGCATCAGAATCAGGCCGACCAAGCCACTTGAAATCTACGAAAACCACCTTGAGAACAAGTAACAAATTCATTATCCAATACAACTTCTATTGCATCTCATTGTGCAAGAAATGGAGCTTTAGGCACATGATGACCTGCAGAATCACTAGAAGGCAACATAGGAGGCTCAAAAGTGCCTAGGTAAGGTGATAAATCCTCCACATTGAAAACAGGCCTAACATTTATATGATTAGGCAAATCTTGCAAATACGTAGTAGAGCCAAGTTTTTGAACAATGGCGTATGGGCCAATGGCTCAAGCATGCAATTTCTTCAAGGAGGTTTTAGGATATCTCTCAGGACGAATACGAACCATGATATAATCACCAATATTAAATTCTTTATTTTTACAATGCACATCAACATTAAGTTTATAGTTATCTTTAATCAATGCAATCTTTCACCGAATCTCGATATGCAATCATGAATATGTTGGGCAAAAGATTCAGCTGTTTGTGCTATGCGAACATTAGGAGAAAGTGGAACTACATCAATTGGGTTATGGGGAGAATAGCCATTAACTATCTCAAAAGGGCTTTTACCTGGAGAAGGATTTACATAATTACCTTGTTTTAACCGCCTAAGCAAATCAACCAGAAACTTCTATTAACAACTTCATTTTGACCATTTGTTTGTGAATGAAAAGCAGAAGAAAATTTAAAAATGGTGCCAAATAATTTCTAGAGTGTCTTCCAAAAATTACTAATAAACTTCACATCCCTATCAGACACAATGGAAGAAGGTCAACCATGTAACTTAACAACTTCCCTGAAAAACAAAGCAGCTACACGCGCAGCATCTACTGACTTAGTACATTGAATAAAGTGTCATTTTAGAAAATCGTTCCACTACAACTAAAATAGAATCATGTCCTCGGGCTGTTTTTGGCAATCCAACAACAAAATCCACACTCAAATCTTTCCAAGGGCATCTGGAATAGGAAGAGGAGTGTACAAACCAGTGTTATGTTTCTTAGTTTTAGCCAACTGACAAGTGCAAGATTGTAACATAATCCTATCCCTTTTCAAAGATGGCCAATAAAACCTATTCTTAGCAAGAGCAATAGTCTTATCTTTTCCAAAATGACCAGCTAATCCACATGTGTGCATACCCCACAACTAAAAAGCATGCATATCCCACAACTAAAAAATCTCTGCATGAAGTATGAGGAATACATAGCTTACTTGCCCTAAACAAATAACCATCATGAACAACAAAATCAACATAATCATGATGGCTATTATTATTTGCATTTACTTCTTGAAAAATTACACCAAAGTCAGGACAACTTGATCACTCACCTTTCATTCTGTCCAATCCTATCATTTGCGCACTCGACACATGAATAGTAGCAATAACACGGTTGAGAAAATCAGCTGGTTTATTCTCAACACTACCACGTTGCTTGAATCAAAAAAAATTTGCCGTCACCATGAATTCCCTGAGGATCAAGCTAGCTAAAAAGCAATCTAGTTCTTAAATATTTATGATACAATAAAAAACAATTACAAGCCCAGTAAAGGGTCCCAAAAAACAGCAATCGTGCAGTAACCAAAAATAATAACAATTATATGCACAAAACTAACAGGATAGCAGATGAAATGGCATTAATTGAAATATTCAAATTAAAAAAAAAAAAAAAAAAAAGAAGAGATAGTGAATTTACTTCTGACGATTATTCTGCTTGCAAGAGGAAAACTAGAATCGCAGAGTGATGCCCTGATCCTGATGTTTTTAGCATGAGGTTTCCATTGCGACTTTGGATTTGCCCAGATGGGTACAGGAAAAGAGACCGTTGTTTGATACATCTCTTTGTTCTAAAAAAAATCCTCGCTCCTTCATTTCCCAAGTAGGACAGCAAAGTGCTTTTCATATACACGTCAAAGAAATTATGTTGGTTCGACCAAAAACGGGATTTTCCTTTAGAAATTTGGATTTCGCGACCGTGAATTGAGACTGTCAAGCATTTAATGCAGAATCTGTCAAACATGTCTCAAAGATTTGATAAGCTATGTTCTGCAATATCTTTTTAGTGAAGTTTGGTTATAAATACTCTATCAAACAGCCATGAAGAAAGTTGTTAAGAAATTTATTACAAGTAATTAAAACTTTCAATCTTTGCTACTCATTTTCTTAAATTTTCTTTATGAAATTGTAAGTGTTAGGTGTGAGCATTAAACACCAAGTTGTAAGGTTGTAGTGTTAGCATGTAAAAACACTTTAAGAAAGGTTTAAGTGTGAGCCTAGTGAAACACTTGAGTGAGGTTGTTTGTTAGC
>CATIWR010169716.1:0-73665 GCA_949677035.1 Omphalea diandra | reverse complement strand
AAGATTGATCATCACTAATATTTCAAATAAGTGTTGATTTTGCAGAAATAAATAAATCTCTCAAGAAGAAATGAAAGGAGTTGATAAACTCCAAAGTGACATGTAAATCGCGACCGCAATCTAGGATTTGTGACCGCGACTTATGTTAAGGCATGCTAAAATTCAAGCAGGCGAAATCACGGAGCCATTCTTGGTCGCGACCTATGGAAAAGAAGAAGCCCAAATTGTGACAAACAAATTCACGGTGAATATCACGCTCTAATCGCTACCGCGAATTTCAAAGTAACTCAAGAAGGAAGTAAGTCCACAACCACTGCTTGACAAGTGTCCCAAAAGACTGTTGGAAGTCAAATTTCACGAAGGCATCTTGCTAGTAGCGACCGCGAATTCTGAAGAAGAAAGATGACCACTTTGACAGATGAATTTGCGTCCTTTGTCACGTCATGTACAAGAAAACTTGCGACCGCGACTTCTAAAAGTAGGTAGAAGATAACAGCTATATTTTCCTGGTAAACTAATAAGAAGATGCCACGTGGACTAGTCGTTCGACACAAACGGGGTTTCCCTTGAAGAATTTGGATTTCAAGACTGCGAAATGGCAGTAGCGACTGCGATTTCATCTTGACACGCATTTAATGCAGAATCTGTCTAGCATGTCTCAAAGATTTGATGAGCTATGGTCTGCAACATCTCTTTGGTGAAGTTTGGCTATAAATACACCACCAAATAGCCATGAATGAGGTTGCTAAGGAATTTATTATAAGTGATTAAAAGCTCTCAATCTTTGCTACTCATTTTCTTCATTTTCTTTATGAAATTGTAATTGTTAGGTGTGAACATTAAACACCAAGTTGTAAGGTTGTAGTGTTAGCTTGTAAAAAAACACTTCAAGAAAGTTTTAAGTGTGAGCCTAGTGAAACGTTTGAGTGAGGTTGTGTGTTAGCCTAAAAACACATTGTTGTAAAGTTGTGTGTGAGTCATCAAAACATAAGTTGTACAAGTTGGGTGTGAGCTTGAAAACACCTTGAGATAGTGAAATACCCAATTGGTTAATTGGGGAGTGGACGCATGGTCAATTATACCCGAACCACTATAAATTGGTTGTCTTCATTCTACTCTTTCTTCTTCCCCTTTTTTTTGTTGTTGAAATTTTTATACACCAATTCAACCTCCCTTCTTGGTGCCTAGGGACAACAGTTAATAATTCTAATAAGTATACAAAATCAAAAAAATTTTAATCTTTAATATTTTTTTTAAGAATTTAGTTGATTAGGGCATCACGAGTAGTAATTTAATAGAATTATCGTCTGATCTCAAAGAAAATTATAATAATTTACTAAATAAGAGATTTTTTTCATTTTTAGTGTTGATTAAGAAAATTCTAATAATTTCAAAAATTATAATAAGCATACAAAATCAAAGAAAATTCTGATAATCATTACTTTTTTTTTTAATTTAGTCGACTAAGGCATCGCGAGTATGAATCTGATAGAATTTTTAGTGTTTATTAAGAAAATTCTTAAAATTTTAAGAATTCAAAAAATTATATGAATTCAAAGTTTTTCGTATTCTTGAAGTGTTATTCTAATAATTTAAGTGAGTTGCGATAGAGTTTTGTCCAATCACGAAAAAATTATAAAATTATACGAAATCGATGATTTTCTTAATTTTAAATGTATTAAAAATTATAATAATTTTAAGGATTATAATAAGTATATGAAATTAGAGATTTTTTTTTTAATTTTTAGTGTTTAGTAAGAAACTTTTAATGATCTTAAGAATTCAAAAAATTATACGAATTCAGATATATTCATATTCTTAAAGTGTTTTTGTAATAATTTAAGTGATTAGGGCAGTCGCGAGTATTAATCTAAATAATTTATTCTAATCATGAAAAAAATTATAATAATTATATGAAATTCGAGATTTTTTAATTTTTTATTTTATTAAGAAAATTATAATAATTTTAAGAATTATAATAATTATATTAAGAAAACTATAATAACTTTAAGAAATCTATTAATTATACCAAATCAGAGATTTTTGAATTTTAAGTGTATGCTAAGAAAATTCCAATAATTTTAAGATTTCAAAAAATTATACAAATTTGTAAATATCAATCTGATAAAATAATTTTAAGAATTCTAATAAATATATGAAAAACATAGATTTTTTTTAATTTTTAGTGTTTATTAAGAAAATTCTAATAATTTTAAGAATTCCAATAAGTATATAAAGTCAAAAAATTTTCTAATTTTTTGTGTTTTTTTAAGAATTTAGTGAGTAGTACATTACAAGTATCAATTTCATAGAGTTATTATTCGGTCTCAAATAAAATTGTTGTAATTATATTAAATCAGAGATTTTTCTAATTTTTAGTATTTTTTTAAGAAAATTATAATAATTTTAAAAATTGAAAAAACATACTAAATCAAAGAAAATTATAATCTTTAGTGTTTTTTAAGAATTTAGTTGATTAAAGTATCAAGAGTAGCAATCCAGTAGACAATTGAAGAAAATTATAATAATGATATGAAATCGGTGATTTTTCTAATTTTTTTTTAAAAATTCTAATAGTTTTATGAATCATAATAAGTATACAAAATTGAAAATTTTCTAATTTTTAATATTTTTTAAGAAGTTAGTCAATTAGAAAATCGTATGATGTAATTTGATAAATTTATTATTTGGCTACAAAGAAAATTATAATAATTATATGAAATTGAAAATTTTTCTAATTTGTTTGTTTATTAAGAAAATTCTAATAAGCATACGAAATAGAAGATTTTTTTTAATTTTAGTGTTTATTAAGAAAATTCTAATAATTTTAAGAATTCTAATTCTAATAAGTATATAAAATCGAAGATTTTTTTAATATTTAGTTTTTTAATAATTTAATTGGTTTCATATACTTTATTACAAAATCTATTTTGATTTAGTGTTTTTTCATAATGTATTACAAAATTGATTTCGATTTTGTAAATAAAATCTATTCAACCTTCATTTTATTAATTTTCTCTATACATTGTTGTTTAATTTCCTCGATAGATGGAATGAGTTTTGAAGGTCCTCCATTTTTCTTCAATAACAAATGATGATTGTAAATTTCATTAGCTCCATCCTTTGAATTATATGACTTATGGATATTTTTACCATACCAATTGCTTTTAAGTGCACATGCTTGTCATGAATTGTAAATTTCAAATTCAACCTTCTAACATAATATACAATTTTTTCTCTTTTTATTTTCTTATTGTTGATAGTCATTCATTTTAATGATAATATGAAAGAAGATAGAGTTCATTCAAGGGATCATTTGCATAAAGAAGGAATAAGATGAAGAAAATTGAGTAGAAGATATGAATATTTTTTAAGAAGAAAAAAAAGTTGATATATTAATGAAAATGTAATTAATGTTATAGTTGAGAGTATGAGAATTCTAAATATAATAAATGATTTGTATAGGGAATTATAAATTTAAATTAAATGCAATAAATAATTTGTATGGAGAATTATAAATTCAATTTTAAATTTCAAATTTCAAAGTTCAAGTAAAAAATTTTAAAATCTATTAAGGGATAATGTTGTCAATGCACATCAAAATTTATACTAAAATTACTTATTTATCCCTATTGATCCCGATCAATTTGAATGCTTAGCACTACTCATTTGATAATAGTATTTTATTAATTTTGAAGAGATTAATGTAACCTCTAAATATCTAATCGGAAGATCGCCATCTTTAAATCACGGAGTTTTCAAGAGTTGTTGCTTTAATTGATGCTCAACATTACTGAAGTAAATGTAACTCTTTTTCGAGTTGACGTTAAATCATGAAACTTGCTAAAAATGTTTGACAACTAGTCTCAATTAATGAGCAAACTTTAAATCACTGTAGCATAACAAAACAAGTCATCAATACAGTATAAGTAATTTGAGCTTTCTAATTTGGATTTATCAAATATAGAATTTGGCGGATTACATAGATCAAGCATGATAAACAATTCATGGAGGAGGTTTCGGGGAATCACGTCACTATTAAATATATAATTAATGAAAAATGAAATTAAAGAACCTGTCACAATGATGAGATTACATGGCTCAAATTGTTGAATTTTTTTTAATTTTATTCTTCTTCTTTTCTATGTATCAAAAGATCTAGATTGATTTATTTTTGGAATTTTCAGATTTTAAAAAGGTATAAAAGAAGTTTGACAACTTGAAGGATTTTCTTGATAAAAATAACTCTAAATATCAATAGGTAGTGCTAGGAGATCAAGTTGATCCAAATCAATGGAGATAATTATGTAATTTTAGCATTAAAATTTTTATATATTGACAACATTATCCCTTAATTGATTTTCATAATTAGACTTTCAAAATTGAAATTAAAATTTGAATTCTTCGTATAAATCATTTATTGCATTTAAAACTTATGTGCTCTTAACTAACATGAATTGCTTTTTCATTTAAAGGTATATATCCACATTTACTTTATTGACATTTCAACTTTCTATTTAATATGATACAAGATAGACAAAAATTATTTTTAAAAATAAAAATTTAATAATTTATTATCTATTAGTAATAGTGGATATATTTTTTATGGAATTAAAATTTTCAATTCGATACACTTATTATTGATAAATTTTATTTTTAGAAACTAAATTTTCAATGTTTTAAAATTGGATCAGTCAGTAAACTGGTTAATTGATTGATTTTCAGTTTAATTAATCTAATTGGTCTGATTGATCAAATTCAATTGGTTCAATAATATATAAAAATAAAAAATATTATTAAATTAGAAAAATATTAAAAATATGTAAATATATTTATAATAATTCAAAATATAATAATTATATTAAAAATCAATTCAAACCAAACCAAATCGGTTATTAAGCTGATTGTTAGTTTTATGGGTCCGACCGGTTAGTTCGATTCAATTTCCAAACATTGAAAATTTCCGATTCTATCAAATGATATTATTCATAAAAAAAAACTTTGGTTTTTAAAGTTAAATTTTTTATTTTTTTAAACTATGCTATTTTAGATAATTTTTTTGAAATTATGATTTTCAATTCTATTAAATTATACTATTCATTGATAATTTATATTTTAAAATAATAATTCTCAGATTTTATCATACTATACTATTCAACAATAGGTTTTATTTCAAGAAATAAAATTTTTTGATTTCATTGAATTATTCTATTCATATATAAATTTTATTTTTAAAATTTAAATTTTTTATTCTATCAAATATGTTATTTGTTGATAGGTTTTTATTTTTCAAAATAATAATTCTCTAATTCTATCAAACTAATATTTTTTAAGATTATAATTTTTCGATTCTGTCAAACTATGCTATTCGTCAATAGGTTTTATTTCCAGAAATAAAAAATTGTTGCTTCTATTGAGTATTTTATTCGTTGATTATATTTTATTTTTAGAAACTAAAATTTTTTATTTTATCAAGTATGCTATTTGTCTAAATTTTTTTTAAAATTATTAAACTATGCTATTCTTTGATAAATTTTATTTTTTAAAATTTTATTTTTTCAATTATATTGAACCATACTATTTGTCCATAAATTATATTTTTAAAATTATAATTTTCAATTCTATTGAATTATGCTATTAGTCGATAGATTTTATTCCTAGAAATGAAATTTTTTTATTTGATTAAATTATGTTATTCATCAATAAATTTTAACTTTTCATCCTATTAAATATGTTATTCATTGCTAAGTTTTATTTCTAGAAATTAAATTTTTGATTATATCGAACTATGTTATTCATCGATACAATTTATTTTTAAGAATTAAATTTTTTCGCTTCTATATAATATGCTACTTATCAATTGATTTTACTTTAGAAACTTAAATTTTTTATTCTATCAAATTATATTATTCGTCAACAATTTTATTTTTTCAAATTAAAATTTTTGATTTTTTGAACTATATTATAAGTTGATAAATTTTATTTTTAAATTATAATTTTCAATTCTATTGAACCGTACTATTTGTTGATAAATTATATTTTTTGAAATTATAATTTTTAATTTTATTGCACTATGCTATGCATCAATAGATTTTATTTTTAGAATCAAACTATATTGTTCATTGATAGGTTTTATTTTTAGAAATTAACTTTTTTGATTTGATTGAACTATCTTATTCGTTGATAAATTATATTTTTAAATTATAATTCTTTGATTTTGTCAAACTAAGCTATTCGACATTAGATTTTATTTCAATAAAAATTTTTTATTAGATCGAATTATGTTATTTGTTGACGAATTTTATTTTTCAAATATTAAAATTTTCAATTATTGAATTATGCTATTCATCAATAAGTTTCATTATTGAAAATTAAAATTTTATGCTTCTATTAAATATATTATTTATCGATAGATTTTATTTTTAGAACTAAATTTTTTTATTTTATCAAACTCTTCTATTCGTCAAAAAATTTTATTTTTTAAAATTTAAATTTTCTATTCTTTCGAACAATGCTATTCTTCGATAAAATCTATTTTTTAAAATTACAATTTTTTATTCTATTGGACCATACTATTCATTGATAAATTATATTTTTGAAATTATAATTCTTCGATTTTGTTGAATCATACTATTCATTGATAGATTTTATTTCTAGAAATAAAATTTTTTAATGATCAAATTATGCTATTCTCTAACAAATTTTATTTTTTAAAATTATAATTTTTTGTTTGATGCTATTTGCTAATAATTATATTTTTAAAATTATAATTTTCTAATTTTGTCAAACCATGTTATTTATTGATAGATTTTGTTTCTAGAAATAAAAGTTTTCTTGATTTGATCAACCTATGCTCGATAAATTATATTTTTAATGTTATAATTCTTTGATTTTGTTGAACAATTTTATTCAGTGATAAATTTTATTTCAATAAAATTTGTTGATTCAATTGAATTATACTAATTGTTGATAGATTTTATTTTTAAAAATTTAAATTTTTATTTTTATCGAATATGTTATTCATCAATAGGTTTTATTTTTAGAAATTAAATTTTCAATTATCGAATCATACTCCTCATTGATATGTTTATTTTTGGAAGTTGAAAATTTTCACTTATATTGAATATGCTATTCATCGATAAAATTTTATTTTTCGTATTTTATCAAATTATGTTATTTATTGATAAATTTTATTTTTCAAAACCATAAGTCTTTGATTCTATCAAATAAATTTTTACAATAAGAGTTAAAATAACATAGAAAAATTTTAAAATAAAATGACATAGAAAAGTTTTAATTGTCAAAGAAAACAACATAGAAAATTCCATTATTGATCTTCCATTGTCAAAGAGAAAAGTTTTAATTGTCAAAGAAAATAACATAGAAAAATTCCATTATTGATCTTCCATTGTCAAAGAAAATAACATAGAAAAATTTCTATTGATTTTACTTTTGAATATTAAAATTTTAGTGGACAGAGAAAAATGGTATAAATAGGTGTCATATTTTCCTCTAATATTAATACAAAGGGTATAATTGACTTTTTACATCCCTTGATCCATATTTGATATGAATTAACTTGATAGCATTCATGATATCAATATATGAGCTATTAATCCACAATTAGTTTCCAAAAAAAATTAATACACCTCTGTCCTAAAATCATTGATAAATTTTATTTCCACAAAAATTAAGAAAGTTAATTAATTATAGTTATTTTTTTATTTTAATCACTTTCTTACTAAAATACACTTATTTATTTTTTTTCATTTTATCAACATTAATATAGAATAGTTATTATTGGAATTAAAAATTTAGTGATATTTAAATATTAGTAGTAAAATGATTATTAGAAATTAAAAAAATTATTGAATAGTACAATTTTTTCTTTACATCGATAATACAAATTCAAAGTAAAAAAATATAGGTAGTAATTTATTGATTGTGTGGAAATAGATTTCAATAATACGAATATATTATATAATTATTTGATTAACTATCAATAAAAAAATATTGATCATTTTGAGACGCTCAAAATAAAAATTTTATTAATTATTTTGAGACAAAGGAGTAATGATTATAATGACAATCTATCATTATTTCGTATAGCATTTAATACTCTTGTTTTTGCTTATTATCATTATTAATTGATAGTTGCAAATCTCATTGAATAAATGGGTATTATGGGGAAAAAAAGAATAAGAAGGAAGTAATATTTTGAAAACCAGATCAAATTGAGTGGTCAGATCAATAAAATCGAAAAGCAAATTATTAATTGATTTGATTTTATTCGAATCAAATTTTAATATTTTAAATCTATTTATATATTTTAATTTTGTAAAGTTTTTAATAATATTTTTAAATTTTATTTATTATTAAATCAATTAAATTTATTAGGCAAATTGAATTGAGAACTAGTTAACTGATTTGTTCACTGACAGATCCAATTTGAAAATTATTGAAAGAAAGAGGAGGAAATTTTGGTGAAGAAGAAAGTTTTAGAGTATTGGTTATAAATAAATTGTAGCATGATATTTTTTCGGTTGGCTGCATAAAAGTCCAATTGTCAAAAGTAATTTTATATCCTTATATGCCCACATGAACTTTACTCATTTTTATCTTCACCAATGTGCATTAAAATAACATAAAATTTGATTTTTTATAAGCAAAGGAAATATCTTTAAACAGATAAAAGGTACAAAGAGTTTAATCTTTAAGTGCGAATGTAAAAAAAATTACATATTTAATAGATATTTGAAAATTTAAGGGTAAAATATATGCATGAAATGCACACTTATGAAGCATAGAATGAATGGAATTGGGATCATTGGAAAACCAACTCAATGGCTTCAGCTTAGTCCAAAACGTTAACAGTGAATCTTGAATATGTAATTTTCACGTGTTATGATTATCTCACCTAACTTTCAAAATGAACACTCGCTTCACTTCCTGAAAATTAGCAAGGAAATGGTTAGATGCTGGCAGTTTCGTGGTATGTTTGGAAAAAAGAAATCTGATAAAATTTCATATTAAATTTATTTAAATATCATTTATTTTTATAATTATGCAATAATATTAAAGTAATTAAACATTATCTTAAATAAATATTATTATTCTCAAAGTATATTTACATTTTATATATTATTATAAAAAATCATATAAATACAAAATTGATACAATTAAGATATAAAAATTAAAAATAAATTAAATTTAATATAAAATTTACAAAAAAATAAAACCTAATTTTAAATGTGATATATCATGACAGAAGTATCATGTAACAACCCTTAATTTATAAACCATTATGGATAAGTTATATTGCATGAAAACTTTAATTGAATTATATTTTCACATTTTAGGCATCTTTTTACATCTTAAATACTCTATTTCACTCATATTTTCTCGCTTATATTTTATAAAATATCATTTTTTTCATAAATTATTTTCTATTTTTCAGTTTTATTATGTTTCCGTTTTCATTCTAATAGAGAGGATAAGAAGGATGACTGGGTAGGACCATATGGTAATTAAGGTAAGGGGCAACATTATCAAGGGTAATTACATAATTATAATTTGGTCAAGATTCACGTAACGTCCATAAATCTAGGATATGGATAATCACCACCTAACACCTTACCTTATAATTTATAATAAGATTCAGAAAACATTTATTGTAATTTGGACCTCTCACTGAATTAAAAAAAAAAAAAAAAAAAACATTTACTACAGCTATTAAACTACCTTCTCTCTTCTGTCCTCTCCCATACAGCTGCGCATTATTTGCTCTCTTTGCTTTATCACTTACTTGATCTTCTTCCTTAATCCCAGAAATTGAAAATGTCCGAGAGACCTAGCCGCCATCAAAGAAGGCCATCACAGAGTGTGATCTTCTCCTTCTCTGAAGAGGATCATCTCTCCGCCAATGTTGGAGACAAGACTGTTGTAGCACCAACAAATCAGGCGCGACCACCGCCGCAGCAGATTCGCAACGCACTGCCTCCTATGGCTGCAGCTACAACAGAGACGACGCAAGTGGCAAAGGATGATAAGAAAGTGACAGATGTGGCAAATTAATGGTGTATGTTGTATCAGCTATAGTCTTAATGAACTTTTATGTGTACCCAAAAAAAAAAAAAAGGAATGGTTTCTTTATGGCAGTGGATGAAAGAGATGTGGGTGATATTCTTTTACCTTCTTCAACCTGTTCTTAGCTGTTGTTTGTATTCTTTTTTAGCTATGATTTTAAAGGTACTTTCTTAAGTTCGAATAAATGTGCGAGTTAGTTTCTTTTGTAGTATGTTTGATGGATTACAATGAGCAAGAAATGAGAAATGAAATTTGGAAGTTCACATTTGCTAGCTGTTATAGTCATTAACTACTACTAGTAGATACGAGAAATGGAAGCCCAAAGTATATTTATGGTTTAGTCTTAATTTTCAGGTATTTTTCCTTTTAATCAAGGCAACTCTTTCATTATTTAGTAAGATTTTCTAGATTTTATCTAGCTCAAAATTTTAGATTAATTTGGATAAATTTATATTAAATCTTGTGACAAAAATAAATAAATCTCTTTTTATGTCTTTCAATGCTAGAGTTTTTTTTTTTATTCATAGAGATGTGCACTATTAAATTCAAATCACTAAATTGAATTAAATCAATTTGTTTTGACCGTTTGATTTGATTTTTCACTCAAATAGTTTGGATTAGTTTGAAAAAATAAAATTTTTTCATTTATTAGTTTGATTCAATTTTTTTTAAGAGATTGAAACAAAATCGTAAAACATATATATATATATATATATATATATATATATATATATTCTTTTTAAATTATCAATCATTATATATATCTTTTTTAAAAATTTATTTTCATAGTCAAGACAATTATTTATATATTTAATGAATAATATTTAGATCTAAACTTTAAAAATTGAATTTAACTTTTGATTGATTTTATTATGATTATAGTTAGATTGTTAAATTTTCTTAAAATAAATAAGCTAAAAATTGTATTAAAAACCAAACTAAACTGTAATATTTCAGAGTTTGATTTGATTTAATTTTTAGGTAAAATTGTTTGAATTAATTTAAAAATATAAAATTATATTATATTATTTGGTTTATATTTACTATAGACCGCATCAAATCAAAGCATACACACCTTTACTCTCTTATTATAAATTTTTTTTCTAGAAAAAAACAGACATCTCTTTGTCTTTTAATCATGAAAATATGTACATATCTCTCATAAAAGATGAGATATAATATAATAAAGAATCAAAATATGAGATAAAATAATTAACTAAATGAATAAACAAATAATTGGATGATAGCATTATATTAAAAATAAAATAAAATTTTGAACTGAAAACATAAATTAAAAAGGAATACAAAGGGGTGTATTCAATTCATTGTTTTACAGACTTTTTTAAGTAAATGATTTTTATAGAGTTTGTAGATTTTTTTTAATGATTTTTATGGAGTTCATAATATTATGAATGACTTTCAAAAACTTTAGTATGGTATATTACATTAGGAGAATTAAAAAATTTAATGGATTTTAAAAATCATGAGATATTCAATAGTGACTCTTAAATACTCTTTAAAAAAGTCTATAAAAATCAAAATGTATTCAACAAAGACTTTTAAAGACTTTAAAAAGTCTATAAAAATTTGAGTGTATTTAATTATAACTTTTATAAAATCCATAAAAGTTTACCGATATTCAAAAAGTCATTAACTTTTAAAATCAACAAACTTTGGATGAATTTTTAGATAAAATATATTAAAAATTATCTTTCATATTCTCTCAAGATTTCTCAAAACTTTTATAAAATTTGAAAATAAAAGTCTTCAAATTTCATAAAAATCATTAAAAAATCTATAAAATTCTATAAAAATCATTCCATAAAAAAAGTCTATAAAAGTAATTAAATACACTACATTTATTTTCAAGTCTATAAAAGTCTTGAGAAATATTGAGAGAATATTAAAGAGAATTTTTTACATAATTTATCCTAAAAAGTCATCAAAGTCTATAAAAATCCATTAATTTTAAAAGTTAATGATTTTTTAAATACCTATAAAACTTGTATGAATTTCATAAAAATTGTAATTAAATATATCCAAATTATTATAGACTTCTTAAAACTCTTTAAAAATCTTTATTGAATATCTCCTGATTTTTATAGACTTCTTAAAATTTTTATTAAATACTTTTGACTTTTAAAGTCCATTAAAAGTCTCTTTAAAAGTCATTATTGAATATTCACTTATTTTTAAAGTCTATTAAAATCTTTAATTTTTTAATTCAATATACCCTACTTAAAATTTCGACTCAAAATTTTAAAAAAAAATACTGAAGTAAAAATGTAATAAAGTAAAAAAAAATATTTTTGTATTGAAGTGACACTGAAATTTTAATATTTAACATTTGAAATTTTAGTATTAATATCGTATAAAAAAATAAACAATTTCATTTCACTGGTTTAAATCACAAATGCAGATGTCACTCTGGACCATTATGGCATAGACAGTGAGGAGGTTTTCCTTTTTACATCGGAAAAGAAAGGATAAAGCTAACGTGGCTAGATTTAACGCCAATCAAGTCATCTAACGGGATAACATAAGCCTGGCAAGCGACTTGTATCCCTTGCTCGGCCACATCACAGCCACAGCAATCAGTCAGATAAATTTTGGACTGTTGTCTTTTAATTTATCGAGTCACTTATAATTTAAATTTTTTTTAAAATAAAAAATATTATTTTAATTTCATATGAAATTTAAATTTTTTTATAATTTAAATAGACTCATTTAAATTGATATGTAAGTTTACTTATTTTTATTTTTATTTTTATTAACGTGCGTTATCATACACACGAGTAAGAGACATGATACATTTTTTCATAAAATTATGACAATTTTATAAAAATGTGTCAATTTATATAATTCATACACACACTTTTCATAATCGATATTGAATCTCAAAAAAGCAGTCCACTCTTAAGTTTCCATAAATAAGAAACACCACATTTCACACATACATTTCATATTGATATATATATATTTTTTATAAATCTAATCATTTAAATTTGAATCATTTAAAACTTTCTTTGTAATTATCGCTTTTTTGAATTAATTCATATTAAATAAGAAATTATCATCTTTATAATACAATTTTTTTAAATAAAATAATGCTACTACAATCTTAAATTAAAAGATAATAGTGGATAACTTGGATAAATGAGCAGCGATGAATGCATGATATAATATTAAGGGCCAAAATTTAAATATAATTGTAGTTGATGGGTTTTAGATATTATATTTGTTTTAGGACTATGCTATATAGTCTTAACTATATTATGTTTTACTATTTAGAAATATTAAAATCAAGATAATGTATTGACTTCTTAAAAACATTGCATACTTTACTTGATAACTAACTCTTATAGTCAAAAGGAAATATAATTTAATTTCATGATGCCGAAAGAATATAACTAAAGAATTAAATAAATAAAAATAAAGCTCAAGGATACAAAATAAAATACTTTGTTTATCTAAAAAAGTCAATAAACAAAACTTTAAAGATAAAAATTATACTAAAAAGTGAAATATAATGTACAGAAATTTGAATGCTATTTTGTGATTTGAATAGTATAATTATTAAAATTTTTATATAAGGCTGTTATAATAAAAAGTTAAGAGTCACAAAGAATTAACAATAAAAAAAATAAAATAAAAGGGCTTAATTAATAAAAATAATTAAAATAAATATTAAAATATAAATATAACATTTACCTAGGAAAAAAAAAATTGAGGGCCAAGGGCCCATACATATGTTTTAGTTCTGCCTAGAGTGGCAATTTTTTGTTACATCTAAAAATCTGACTTAAATCTACCTAACAAAATGATGCAAACCCAAAATAAATCTAGACAAGTTCAAAATAATCTAAACCCAAAATGATTTAGAAATTTTTGAATTGGATTGAATTGAATCTGGTTCAACTTGATAAATCAAATTAAAACTGATTCAAATGGGTCAACTTGTGATATAAGTCAATTGATTCAATGATAATATAAAAAAATAAATTTTAACTTGATAAATCAAATTAAAACTGATTCAAATGGGTCAACTTGTTATATAAGTCAATTGATTCAATGATAATATAAAAAAAATAAATTTTATTACAAATATATGAGGTAGAATAATTAAAGTAGAAAAGAAAGAAATTTATTTTTAAATGGATAAGATTATTTAACTAAATTTAAATTTAAATTCAACTTAAACTTCAACTTTAACATCAATTTTATTTTTGTTTAAAATATTATATTTTTAGTAAATTTGCTTTTTTTTTTAATTTATCTAAATTACAATTTCTTGTTTAGTGTGATAAGTTGATTAGTAAGAATAAAAGTTATTTATTATAATAAAATATTTTTATCATAGTTTTAAAAGTTTAATACAAGGATAAAAAATATTATTATAAAAATATTACTTTCTCTTCTATGTATTTGATGGGCACTAAAGCATAAAGAAAAATTATTCTTTAGTGTTTGAAAATTTTAAAAAGTTTTAGACAAATCGATGTTACTGTAACCTGTTGTGTGAAAAATATTTTTGATGTTATTTATTAATCATAATATTTATATTCTCTTGTATTAAATATATTTGTCATATATTTTATGTTATAAAGTTTATTAAAATCATTATTCATTTATTAAGAGTTGAGAGAGTTAACAAAGATAATTAATTAAGTTTCGTACTTAATTATAATTAATAATTAAAATTAGTTTCTAATTATATAAAAATTAAGATTTATTCTTAATTATTTTAATTAATTGAGATATGTTTTTAATTATGTATCTTTATGTAGTTACCTAATTTATTTATTGAATGTCAATTACAAATTTTATTTCCTTAATTTAGTTTAAGAAAATTAGAGAAATCATATAGCAAAATTACTGATACAAGTTTTAAATTAGATAATTAACTTGAAAAAAAAATTGGCTAAAATAGGATGGTGATTGAGAAAATTTATTTCCTTTTTAGCTAAAATTGATAGTAATATGATATAAAATTTATCTACCTAATATTTTGTAAATAAAGATTTTAAAGATTTTCAATCTCTTATTTCTACCATAAATGAATACTTGGATGTTGTTGGATAATTTTACTTTCATTGATAGGGTAGTTGATTGATTGGTGAATTTTCTAAAGGAACACAAAATGAGAGAGCTCTGATAATTTCATCTAAAGTTTAAGAAATTTATTCTTCAAAATTATCCGACTAAGTATCAGATAATTAGTTATTGAGATATATTGGCTATAAATATTCTATTAAGAATATTACAAATGATGTTCTCAATAAAATTGGCAAGCACTACTATTCTTTATTAATATTACCTAAATTACATTTATTTGATTAATGTGATAAGTTTTCTGTAAATAAATATATATTAATCAAGTAGGATCTAAAATATAATTTTTAGTAAATTATCTAATTTTTAGTGACTTAAATTAGGAACGAATTTTTCACAAATTGATAGTAATTAAATATATGGACAATAATTGAGAATATAGTGAACTTTTGACTTCATAACATATAGTTCACTTTTATTAATTTATTTTTATTTTGTAAAAAATATTATATGTGTAGTGCCAAATATTAGTTAAGTGCATGATATATCTCAAAATATAAATATGCTTTAGATGGCATGTATTTTTCTGAAAAATTTATTATATGAATTGATAAATTTAAGGGGATAATACGAAGAATAAAAGAATATTTGAATCTCTTAATCATATCAGAAAAAGTTTATTAAAGGGAAATTATCAATCATAACAAAGATGAAAAAGCTAATGAGGTCTTAAGAGAGTGACTTCATTACATGTATTATGGGCGTATTTATTAATCAGTAATGTGGTTAAATTCAAATAAGTTCAATGAAACTCTTATCACAATATTTTTTTAAGAATAACTTTGGTCACTATATTGATACTAGTAAAATAGGTTACTTACCTATAAGAAAAATCTTAATCATGTTAAGAGATCATATCTAGTGAAGATGTTAAACAGAATTAGTGATTTTAAGTAAATTGACTATAATTTAAGTTATAAATGTAAGGTTTATATTATCATTTGATCATTGCCCACTTTAGGAGCGCATACTGTTGCACCCAACTTAGCTAGAAGAAGATAACATTAGGGCATATAAGAGTTTATACTATCATTTGCATATGATTGATTCTAGCTTAAAAGAAGTTTCAAGCTTTAAAATTGGAATTTTAATGTGGGTGCTTTAAGAGAACAAAGAGTGATTGATGTGAACATGTCAAACATGAAGGAAAGGACAAAAATTATTACATTTTCCCCTAAGACAAATAAATTAAAAGCTTATGGAAAGGACAAAGGTCTTATAAGAAAAGAGTAAAAGTCGCCTTTTTTATAATCATGAAATTTTGTAAGAATGTAAGGTATATTATGTGGAGATTAACTTATTTGTTCAAGTTAAAAGAGTTGAATAAACATATGTAAGTTTGTCTTATGTAGTGATTGGGCTTTTATCCCACGAGCTATCTTGCTTGCTCCGAAAATTCGACATAAATGAGTGTCTATAATGGTTATTCTTAAATTTAGCTTCAAGTAAATGTTCATGATATTGGTATGGATTTTTTTATGGAAACAAATTATAGTACTTATTGAGTGGTTTGTTATATAAAATATTGAATATGTTTTATATGGTAACATTTATTGTTAGATTTTTTTTTTCTAAATGACATCTTTTAGTGATGTGTGTGTTTAACAAATTAGGCTAGACTGTATTAGGCAATAAAGATGAGATTAAATAATTGAGGATAGCTTGTGGGCTTAGTTGAGGAAAATTAATCTATTGATGTGTGAAAATTGTCTAAAAGAAAATGAGAAGAAAAACTGTTCACAAAAATGACAATAGTCATATGGCTTAAAGAACATGATATGGGTGGAATAGAGATCTAGAGGTTTATATTTTTCATCATGCTCATAGATGATTGTGTATATATTAATGTCTATCTATTTTTCTCTTTGATCTAAAGTGTTGTGACATTTTAGACAATATACAAATGGAGTCAGAAAATAATAAGATGAAAAGAAATTGAAATATTTGTAAATAACTTAAGTAGTTGTCTAAATACTTTAAGTATATGTGATGAAAATTATAAATAGATAGTTAATCATACCTGAAAATTCAAAATAACATGGTGTTGTAGAAATAAGATTCAGATTTTTCAGGAAATAGTCAAGTTTATTAAGACATGTAGTATGCTAAATATAGTATCCTCTAAAGTTGTTAAGCCCAACAATAATATTTATAGTACTATGTGTATTTTGAGAGGTCATGTGTGGATAGGCTAGTGGAAATGTAAAGTTTAAATCTCCAAATGCATTTGTTTTCTTGAAAGGGCTAGATAAGTTAAGACTTATCTCTATATGACACTCAGGATAAAATGATTCTCATTACAATTAAATTCATTATATTTAAGTGAGGGTAGTTTGAGAAACGATGAATTGGTTTCACATGAATCTTAATTGAAACTTCTTGTGAGTCTAGACTTATTAATTGATCAAAATGGAGTAATATGAGAAATAATGAAATAAATTATCAAAAACCTCAAACATTATGGATTAATCTTTAAATTTTTATTTATCTTTTTTAATATAACTCAATATAATGTTTGTTTGATTAATTCATAAGATAAGAGTTAATAAATTCATATGAGACTCTTAAAAGGCTTAAAGAAAAATGGATAACGATAATGAAAATGAAATAGAATCTATAAGGTCAAGTCAAGTTCTAAAATTGATAGATCTTAGCGAAGGATAAAATATTATCAAGAATAAAAGATTTTCAAAGGTAATTGTAAGACTTACATTATCTTGAATTTAAGTTATATATTTGAATCTCTTATAATCATATTATTTTCTATATGTTTAATTCTACCCATAATAGCAACTTTTTTGAAATCAAGACTACATCAAACAAATGCAAACACTAAATGTAGTATAGAAAATTGTAAAAATAAATTTATGCGTAATAGCATATAGATTTAATTGAGGAGATACACCAAGTATGTTTGTCACTAAGATTAGATTTTTTTTTTTTAAAAAAAAATATCTTAGATTGTCTTTTAGATAGTGATATGTTAGACTTCATCAAATGATAAAACATGTTTTTATCATGATTAGTGAAAAATCACTCTTTATATGCCTATGGATAAGATTACGATCTTATCACTATGCATGTATGGCATATTAATAGGTAGAATTTGCAAGTGTATGCATATAAAATATTAGTTATCCTCCATTTTGAGATGAAAGACATGTTTTTTTTAAAAAAGCCATATTTTGTGTATATACCATATTTATATCTTGAGATTCCATGTCTACAATGCAAGAATGGTGTGATCATGATTATGCATTGTGAAGCTTAAAAGCACCTACAATGTCTATGGTGCAAATATGAAGATTTTAAGTTGTCTTTGGCATGAATAAAAAAGATATTGATCTTTTATGAATTATAAGGGGTTAAATAACATGTTAGATATTGAGATTATGATTCCACCATGAGTTTTAATGTTGCCCTTCATAAAGATAATGGGGGATTTTATATAATAATGTAAGATATAATGAGAATGAGCATGAAAATGAGCTGAGTAATGTAATTATTGAATGAGTAATGTAATTATTGAACATGGAAAGGATAAGAATTTTGGATATGATTAAATGATGAAATTTATGTAATTTGATGTTAATGTTATAAATGAAAAGTTAAGTATTATTGATGTTAATCATATAAGAATATTAATTATGAAACGTAAGCTTAGAGATTATGTTTTAAATGTTATGTTAGAAATGCATAAAAAATGATGTGTAGGACTTCATTGTCCTTTTAAGTGCTTTTGCTTTATTATTCTATATCATATATTTATGTGATATGTTCTGAGGATGAGTTTGAGTAACTCTCTATATTTTAAATGTTATAGTAATAATGTAATGTATGTCTATATTTAGGCTAGTGTGTAGGTGCACTGCAAGATTTTGCCTCTTTAGCCACAGAACAAATCAAATGTTATAGTAATTAAATTTATGTTAATGTTTGTACCTTAGTTACAAATCTAAAAAATTTATGGCTAAGAATTTGATGTTCTTGCCACACACACACACACAATATTATATATAGCAAAAATATTTGCACTTTAGCTACAAACCTAAAAAACTCGTGACTAAAATTTGATGTTTTTGCCATATATAGATATATGTTGTGGAAAAAATTCGTACTCTAGCTGTAAATCTAATAAATTCATGACTAAAAATTTGATGTTCTTGCCATGGTTATTATATAGTGGCTAATATTTTATACTTTTGCTACAAAGATAATAGTTTAGAACTAAATATTAAAATTACTAGTCACAAGATATTAAATCTATATCTAATTGTCCATATTATTTACTATGGATATTGAAAATTTGTAGTAATATTAACATTTTTAGCTTTAACTTTAGTTTATGGCAAGTATCAACTTTTAGTTTTTAATACTTAGTCATGCGAAATATTGGATTATGATAAATCAACTACATAGAAAGAAATCATAATAAAATACAAAACATATGATTCAAAAAAATATTAAGAAACCTAAACTTAAATATATTGCAAATTGTAATGAAAATAAAATATAAAATATTCTTCACAATACTTTGAAAATAGAAATTTTTGGTGGTCTTACTTGCAAGTTTTTTCCATGAAATATAAACAAGAATTGAAATGCTTTATGTGTCATAATGTCTTCTTCTCCATTTAACTCTTCATAGCATGTCAAAAACAAACAAAAAAACTTGTTTAAGGATATATTTTTGATTATTTAAATATACTAAAAGAAAAAAAAAAAAAACTAATGAGAACATTAAAATGCAACTTACTACTCAAGTGGTAAAGACTTGGTCATTTGTTGAACTATGTTGAACTTTGTTAGCAAATATCAATTTAAAATTTTCATTCCACTATCTATTCATCTCTGTAATTTTTTCATCCATTTGGTTTTGCATTTGATTTTTTATTCCTTCAAATCATTCATTTGCTTCTTGTCTCGTCAGTTTCACTTGGTCACTTGTTTCCTTTCTTGCCACTTCTACTTATTTCATAAGTTCAAACTTTGTTGGTCTTAGAGGTCCACAAGCTCTAAGGTAACCTTTTTTCTTGTCATAGCACCTCATGAAATATTTGATCATCACTCAATATTATTTGTCTTTCTTCTCGTTGTTTCTTGAATTGATCAAGTTGAGCCTATAATAATTATTATTAATCAGTTAGATCAAGTCATTCATATAATTATAGAAATTTTTTAAAAAGATAAAAGTAAAGCTTACAATGACATTTTCATAAGAAGGATCAATTTATTTTCCACTTTGTCTCTTACATGATTCAACCCAAACATCAAGATGGGAAGACTCCTTTCCATTTTCTTTTTTTGATCAATTCAAACAATAAATTTATGTATATTAAATTATCAACGTATAGGCCACAAAATATTCATAAAGATTCTTAATCGACAATGAAAAAAATGTAAATTTTACAAACATAAAATGTAAACTCCAAAATACAACCAAATATGAAAGAAAGAAACAAAATAAATTTTTTGTCTATAATTGATAGAAAAAATTATATATAATTTGACTAGGACTTTGACAAAGTATTTGACATTATTAGTTAGAAAAAAAATTATTTTAATGCTTACCATTTGTGTCTTAATCGAGCAAAACTCTTTGTTTCTTATATATAGAGTCATGGAAAGTTTATGATTATTTTCTTGATTTTTCACACTTCTTTCCTATAAAATAATAAAATATAACTTAGTTATGTTATATTATCAATCATATATATTAAACTTAACTAAATCAATTAAAATTTTACTAACCTGAAAAGTATTCTCACTCTAAAAATTAACCAAATACTCCAGTATGACATTCTTAGGTTTGTTTTTTTATGCGATTTTGATAACTTGTTTTTGTATCAAAATATTTTCTATTCATCATGTGTCTATAATATTGACACAAAGCATTCAGATGACCTATAATAGCTTCCTTCCTCCCATCCATAATCTCAAATGTGAACTTTTCCTGAAATAAATGTTCAAGATAATTTTTTTTTAAAAAAAGCAAAACTTAAGTTAAAAATATAAAAGATCTAAATATAAAACATAAAAAAAAATTGAATATATAGGTAAATTACAAGAAAAATAAGGATCATATGAAGATCATCTAGGTGAACTTACCAACACAATGTTCCACATATTTTCAATATAATCTTCTCCAATTTCTGTCCATTCTTTGGCTTCCAAAGGATAACATGATCTATTACGAATAGTTTGTCCTAAGGGCCAAACAAAATTTCTGGAATTATCACCAACAAGTTGATGGTCATCATCAGATTCTATTGAAAGCTTTTGTCCACTTTTTAATGCAATAAGTCTCATGCAACGTGTAGGCCCTCTTGTCTTTCTCTTCACAATATTTGGAGCTATTAATTTAAAACAAAAGAAATGGTCATCATTAAACAACAAACTATGTAATGAGATTACCAAATTAGAAAAGGCAAAACCTATCTCATTATTCTGACCTTCATGCCCCTTGACATTCTCATTGCCCATTACTCTTGGATCATTATTTTTGAAATCCTCATGGGCATTATTAGGTTGAATGTAATATTTATCCAATCCAACATATGTGTCAATAGGTTTCAAATTGAAGTTTTCATAACTATCAAACATTTTCTTTGCATCTCTATCATCATGAACTTGTACCAATGCATCAAATTCATTGAAAGTACCAAATGGATTTAAGTAACAAAATTTATCACCTCTCAAAATGTCAAATCCAAATTCTTTTTTTTTATTTTTATAAAGGCCAACACATCAAAATCTACAACATAGTCAACATCGATGTTATCCACTTTCATTTTTTCATTTTCATACATTGTACCATGTGAAAATGTAAAGTAACCTCCATAATGACACCTAATGCTACATTTGATAGGATGTAATCAATTGTATTAGAATGCAATCAAATAAAAATTCAATTGAACTATTAAACTAAAATTTCTTTGATTACATTACATTACATTTGATTACATTATACCGAGCATGTAGTAAGTGTTTTGGTATTCAAATTGTCCATAGTTCCTCTTGCAACTGAAAAAGCTAGTCAGTGCAATAATATGATAATGAAATTAAAAATAGAATAATTACGTCAAAAAAATTCTAATTAAATTGTAACATTTAATTATAAAAAATATAATATATAATATATTATACTTATCGAGAAAATTAAAACTTCTTGTATATTGTATGGAAGATCGATTATGAAATTCATTCACACTATTTGTGATCCAAGATTCCATAATAATAGGTTGTGAATGAGGAGTAACTTCCAGTTCTTATGAAACTTCTTTTGTGAGATTGTTATCCTTGTTATTATCTTTATTTTTTTTTTATTTTCCTTTTCTTCCCAAACCTCCATACTTAGGCATATATGTACTACTAAAACCAAAGAAAAGCAAAGGAAAAAATCATAAAATATTCAAATAATCACAAAATTATTGCATAAAAATCATAAAATTATTGCACTAAGCTTCAAGATGGTCTACTTATTTTCCATCAAGGACTTTAGTCTGGGAAAGGAAAAACATTAACAATAAATATTATTGGTCCTAATATTTGAAGTTGCTAATATCACATCATCATTCCTTTGAATTGCTATTATTTTAAGTACTTCAGTGCTATTTATCATAAAGTTTTAATGCCAAATATGGCAACGACTATAGTGCATGCTTAAGCAACCAAGGAAAGGCAAATCTTAGAGGTGGGAACAAGATAGAAAAGGGGGGGGGGGGGCGACAGTGTGTGATAAAATATCAATGCTTAAACTCCTATTTGGACATATAAATGGGTGCATTAGCTGAGTCAAAATGATAATTTATATGACATAATTTGACATAAACAAGTTTCTAGAAAACCTATCAAATGACCAGGAAACTGAAACTTCCATGTTTTTCAATTATGGATGTATAAATTTATCAAATGAATGTCTACTAAAAGCTTCAAATGAGAATATAAATAAAATTTTATTAAGAATGATGGATGTTTTAGTGAAGAATGTAAAAGGAATTACAATCACACATGCTAGTGTGTAGCCCATCAACAACAATTGCATAGACAAAAGATAATCATAAAAAAAATAATTAAGCCATATAAAATTATAAACATTAATCAATAACAACAAACAAAGTAGATACCAAATTAACGAGAATTAGTTCAAATGCTTACCAGGTGTGTCATCTATCCTCACTATTACGACCAATAATTATTTGAAGTTGTAGAATCAAACAAATAGTCCCACATCTATGCAATTGATGCATACCAAATTAAATCTCAAGTACCAACCGATCCCAGATCAGAGGGAACATCAAAATATTTTTCTTTTTAAAAAATCACTATTTATGACCTCAACTTCACATATCCAATGCAAATAATCAAACTTGACCCCTCCAAAAAATATCCATTTCAACCCATGAGCACCATCCAAGAAAAAAAGAAAACACATTCAAACATACAAAAGATAAGAATCAAAACATACAAAAGAGAACACACACATACATACAAAAGATAAGAATCAAAACCAATAACTTAAACAATCTATTTATGACTTGTAAATGATTCTTATACATTAATGGCCATCTAATTTTTTTCTTTGGCGTTTGGATCAGTTTGGGCACTTGTAAATTTGTTTAGATTTTTAAAGGAGCAACTTTTTTCACTTTCCACAGGTTCAGATTAGGATACATTACTCTTTTTTTTTTTTTTTTCACAGGTTCAAGTTAGGATACATTACTCTTTTTTCATTTTTCATAGGTTTAAGTGAGGAAACATTACTCTTTTTTCGTTCTTCATAAGTTCACGTTAGGTTTTAAAAATCAATTAATTATATTTTTTTAACTTGTTTTGGAAAACTTGTTTCAGGTTCAGGTTAAGAAAGTTTCACATTCATGTTCTAAGAAAGTTTTAGGTTCAAAATAATATAAGAATGTTTCATACATTTTTATTTCAAAATTCAAAAAAAAAATTTCACAATTCAAAAACTAATTCTAAAAATCAAAACGAATAAAAAAAGTTTCAAGTTTTCCACATAATACATTACTAGCTCTTTCAAGATGAATCAACCTAGCAATTAGAGTAATTAACATACCTAAAAAGGATAGGCTAAAAGAGGTTGTAAAGAGAATTGTATCAATGTTATTATTCTATTAGATACCTAAAGCAACTTTGGTTGAGTTCTTAAAAGTAAAAAAAAACCTTATAACCCACGTTAAAAGAGATAATGGGACATTAAAATTGTCGAAATTTTTTAGAAGTAATATGGAGGGAATTAATGTTATTTTTCTTTTGGATTTCCCTCTTAAGTGAATATGGCAACAACAAATAACAAAAATAGGAAGATTATGTGTAGGGTGATAAAAGTTAATTTTGTTATTGACTCTTGAATGAATATCTAAATTGGAGTCTATTGCAATTTAACTATGGATAGAATTAATAAGAGATAAAAACTATTATTGGATTAGATTGGTCAAACGTACATCAAAGACCTCTTTTGATCTTGACAATGAAGATTAATAGGTACTAATATTTTATTCAAGTGTTGTTTTTGCATTATATAAGTTCGTTTGTCATTGAAAGTTAGATGGAAGACTAAATCTCTAACTTTGAGGAAGACATCCAAATTTGCATTCAGAAACTTATATTTCACGACCTTGCAAAAAGGATGGATGAAGTTAGGCCGAAGAATTCGTTGAGGAAATTGCAGTTGTGATCTAGCCAAGGGGATCTTGACTGTCACACAGAGGAATTTATGATGATGTTCGCATCTTATGTCGCGACCGCGAATTTCATAGTTACAAGGACGAAACCAAGTCTACAACCACAACACGTCAAGTGTCCAAGGCAATCGTTGGAATATCAAAATTTATGAGGGTGAAACACCTATCATGATCACAATTAAAGAAAATATTTTCTCCTCACCAAACATAGGAATTCACGGTCTCAGTCGCGCCTAAAAATGACATCAATCTCTATCATGATTTTTGGTTGAATAGATGAACATAATAGTTATATTTCTTGGAGCACCAATGACACATTGACACGTGGACTAGTTGTTATACACAAAACAGGGTTCTCTACCATGATTTCAAACTTTCCAGTGTAAATTAGAAAATCGCGACCATGAAATGCCAGCCACAATCGTAACTTTCATCTGATAGGCATTTAATACAAAATCTGTTGAGCTTCCCTTAGAGATTTAGGGATAGTTTGTGAGTAATGTCTCTTTGGTGAATGTTGTCTATAAATACTCCACCAAATATATACAAATGCAAGAGAATTTCATGTACTGTAATAAAACTCTTGCGAAATTGCTTTATAACTTCTTATTCCTTGTGAATTCTTGATTGTTTGGTGTTAGCATTAAACACCTTTATAATTAGGTTGAGAGTTAGCCTAAGCTTCTAAAACTCTTGTAAAGGTTAAAGTGTGAGTTTATCCAAAACACTTGAGTGAGGTTTTGTGCGAGCCTAGAAACACAAAATGTAAGGGTTATTGAGCCATAAAACACAATTGTATAAGTTTGGTGTGAGCTTGGAAACACTAATTTTAGTTGAGTGAAATACCCAATTATCAAGAATTGGGGAATGGACGTAGGATTTGTTAACACACGAATCATTATAAATATATTGTCTTTATTGCTTTTATTTCTTCTCAATACTCTTAACACCTAACCTTCCCTCCAAAATTTTTTAATCTCCCACTAATTCAACCCCCCCTTTTTTAGTGTACAAGGGCTAACAAGTGGTATCAGAGCCTCATATAATTTTAAAGCTTAATTGCCTGAGAAAAGATCATGGCATAAAAAGGTATTCACACCTATCTTAAGCCTTATTTCGATGTATCTGACTATACTCATTAGAAGTATAAGATGGAAATTTATTTGGATAACGATGTGGTGGATCTTAGGGATATAGTAGTTAAAGAGTGGAAGCCACCTACTAAGGTGGTCAATGAAAGTGAAGAATTGATCCTAAGAGAAGAGTGGGTTGAAGCTCATAGAAGATCCAATGGAAGAAATAAGAGAGCTATGACAATCTTTTTGAGTTCTCTTTCAAAAGAAGAAATTGAAAGGGTTTAACATTACCTAACAACTCATGGGATTTGGAAGGCCTTGAAAAACTACTATGAGACAGAATGGGAGCTATTTATGATGAAGGAGAATGAAACCATTATAGATGTGATGAGTAGACTCCTTGCAATTATCACAAATATGAATAGGTTTGGCATAATTCTCACCAATCATGAGGTAAATTAAAAAAAATCCTTAAATATTTACCTCTTGAAAGGTTTGGTGCTAAGGTTTGCTTTATCCAAGAGTCAAATTTAGAGATTAGAAAAGTGTCAACCGATGTTCTAATAGGCAAGATTCTAACTCATGAGCTAGCCTTGAAGAAGGATGAAAAAATGAAGAAAATTAGAGGACAAAGAGACAAATCAAAAAAACCAAAAAGAAGAACCTTGGCTCTCAATTCTTCATCCAAGGAAAAGGATGTTGAGGTGGCCTCAAGTGAAAAGGAAAATGACAAAAAGGAGAAGGAGCTGGCTATGCTTTCAAGAAGAACAAAAGAGCTGATAAAAGGAAGAAAAGAAAGAAGAAACTTTAAGAAAGTAACTCCAAACCCCAAGGAAAGATTAGGTGATGTTACATGCTATGAATGTGGTAAACAATATCACATCAAGTATGACTGCCCTAAATTAAAGAAGATAAAAAAAGGGACAAGGAGAAGAGGAAAAGCTTCAACGCTGCTTAGTTTGACAACTCAAGTGAAGAGGAGGAAAAATAGGAAGTTGCAAACTTATGCTTCATGGAACAAGAAGATTCATTAAAAAAGGTAAGTTCTTCTCCCCATTCTTATGTAGAATAAAATATAATGAGTTAAATGATATAGATGATAAGGAAGGGCAATACCTACTTAATTGACTTAGACAATTTGGTTAACCAATCCTTTAAGTGTCTTATGTCTCTTAACAATGAGGCTTGACTTTGGCATAGAAGGCTTAGACATGTTAGCATGGAGCTCTTACAAAGCTTATGAAAAGGAAAACTTATGGAAGGTCTTCCCAAGCTAAATTTCTTTAAAGACAAGACATGTGGACCATGACAAATGGGAAAGCAACATCAATCTTCTTTCAAAGCAAGGAATGTTGTAAATACATCTAAACCTCTTCAACATATCCATATGGACTTGATAGGATCTACTAGGAGTGCTAGTTTAGGTAGAAAATATTATGCACTTGTCTTAGTTGATGACTACTCTAGGTTTACTTGGGTATCCTTTCTAGCTCATAAGTATGATACTTTTGATGCTTTTAAAAGTTTTTTGCAAAAAGAGTTCAAAATGAAAAGGGTTACTTCATATCCTCTATAAGAAGTGACCATGAAAAGAATTTCAAAATGAATCTTTTGAATCTTATTACATAGAGAATGAGATTTTTTTAGAACTTTTTAACTCTTAGAACATGACAACAAAATGGTGTTGTAGAGAGGAAAAATAGAACATTAGTAGAGATGACTAGAACTATGCTCAATGAGTATTCATAGCTTAATTACTTTTAGACCGAAGCTATCAATACTTCATGTTACATTACAAATCATGTTTTTAAAAGGCCCATTCCTAATAAAACCTCTTATGAACTTTGGAATGGTAAAAACCTAAGTTGTCATACCTAAAAGTATTTAGATGCAAGTGTTATGTCTTAAATACCAAGGATAATCTTAGAAATTTTGATTAAAAAAATAAATGAAGGTATTTTCCTAGGTTATCCCACCATTTAGCAAAGCCTATAAAATTTTTAATAAGGGTTCTATGATTGTTGAAGAATACATGAATATTGTGTTAGATGAATCTAGTAAGTTTGAACTTTGGAAAGGTTCTCTTATTGATAATCTTGTATATGACTTTGAGAAATTAAAGTTAGAGTCAACCATAAGAGATATTGAAAAAGATCATGATGAGGGGAAGTCATCAAATTAGGAAAAGGAACCTCAACATCAATAAGTAGAAACCTCAAATCAAGATCTTTCCAAGGATTAGAAATTCTCAAGCATCACCCAAATGACCTAATCATTGGTGTTACATCCAAAGGTGTAAGTACTATATTTCAACTCTATTCTTTAGATAATAATCTTGTTTTCATTTCTCAATTTGAGCCAAAATCTATTGATGAGGTTCTTGATGATGAGAGTTGGGTAATTACTATGCAAGAGGAACTCAACAAATTTGAGAGAAATAATGTATGAGAACTTGTTCCTAGGCCTAAGGAACACCCTATTATAGGTTGCAAATGGGTGTTTAGGAATAAGTTGGATGAGAAAGGGTTCATCACTAGAAACAAGACTAGATTGGTTGCTAAGGGATACAAACAAGAGAAAGGCATTGACTATGATAAAACCTATGTCCCCGTAGCATGATTAGAGGCCATTAGGATTCTTTTAGCATATGCATGTCATATGAATTTCAAACTTTTCCAAATATATGTTAAAAGTGCATTTTTAAATGGAATCATTGAGGAGGAAGTTTATGTTAAACAACCTCCTGGTTTTGAATCTCATATCTTTCCAAATCATGTTTTTAAATTGAATAAAGCCTTATAGGTTTGAAACAAGCTCCAAGACCTTGGTATAAAATGCTAAGTTCATTCTTTTTGAAAAAGGGAAGGTTGACACAACCTTGTTTGTAAAAAGGCATAAACATGATACACTAATTGAGCAAATATCTGTTGATAATATCATTTTTGGCTCTACTAATGAATCTCTTTGTAAGGATTTTTCTAAGTGTATGATAAGGAAATTTTAAATAAGCATGATGAGAAAGCTTAAATTCTTCCTTGGCTACAAATCAAGCAAATCAAAGAAGGGATTTTCATTAACCAAATCAAGTACATAAAGGATATACTCAAAAAATTTGGCATGGAAGGGTACAAAGTAGCAAAGACACTAATAAGTGCTACCATTAAGCAAGACAAGGATGAATAAGATAAGTTGGTTGATGAGAAGAGATATTGAGGTATGATTGGCTCTTTATTCTATCTTACCTTTTCTAGACTCGATATAATGTTTAGTGTATGCATGTGTTCTAGATTTCAATCTTACACTAAAAAAATCTCATTTTAATAGTGTTGAAAGGATTTTCAAATATTTGCATGGCATATTGCATCTAAGTTTATAGTGTCCTAGAAATTCATCATTTAGTCTTATCGGTTATTCATATACGGATTATGTTGAGATGAGGTGGCATTATGACCAACGTCCTAAAGATGTAATTCTTAGGCATCTAGTAGACTCTTTAGTTTAGAAATACTTTGATAAGTCTAATTCAGAATTTGCTTGAGATCCTAGAAATGTTAGGCTTAGATTACCCACTGATGGAATCAATCCTTTTGGTAACATGAGTGTTTCTAATAGTACATGGCCTATGATTGTTATTATATATAACTTACCACAATGGATGTGTATGAAGCAACTGTATTGTATGTTTACTTTATCGATACCTGACCCTAAAGCTCCTCAAAATTAAATTAATGTGTACTTACAACCTTTAATAGATGGGTTAAAAGAGTTATGGTATAATGGAATTGATACTTATGAAGCTTTAAAGAAAGAGAATTTTTGTATGTAAGCCACAGTTTTATGGACTATTAGTGATTTTCCCGCATATGCTTACTTGTCAAGATGGAGCATAAAAGGCATGTTGTCATATCTTTTATGCAATAAGGAAACTCCTTTTCAACTTAAATATAGTAAAAAAAAATTTATTTATGTGTGCTCATAGATTTTTGCATGAAAAGCACAATTGGTGTGTTAATAAAAGTGCTTTTGATGGAATAGTAGAAAATGGTCTTGCACCTTGCACACTATTTTGTGATGATCTTTTAAATCAACTTCGTAAGCTTCCACTTGTTATGTTTGGCAAAACTGTAAAAAAGACAAAAGGTGGCAAAAGTAAAGATAATCATAATTGGAAGGGGGGAAAAGCATTTTTTTGAGTTGTCTTATTGCATAAAACTTTTTTTACGCCATAATCTTGATGTCATACATAGTAAGAAAAATGTATATATGAATAGTTTTAGTATTGTGTTAGAAATAGAGGGGGGAGCAAAGAGATGGTTTGAATGCACATCGTGATTTAAAGAAAATGGGTCTTAGGAGAGAACTACATCCATACCAAAATGATGGAAAGTGGTATTATCCAACTACATGTTTTGGTTTGTCTATTGAAAAAAAATAATAATTAAGTTCTTGAAAGATTTAAAAGTTTCTGATCATTTTTCTTTAAACATCTCTTGATGTGTGAGTTTGAAAGAATGAAGGATATTTGGTCTTAAGAGTCATGATTATCATAATCTTTTAGAACATATTCTT
Source organism: Omphalea diandra (assembly GCA_949677035.1). Taxonomy (NCBI): domain Eukaryota; kingdom Viridiplantae; phylum Streptophyta; class Magnoliopsida; order Malpighiales; family Euphorbiaceae; genus Omphalea; species Omphalea diandra. The sequence goes on along the minus strand of CATIWR010169716.1, from coordinate 43,118 downwards.
CCTCTTGTTACTCATGGGATAGTGCCTCCTAATGTGTAGGATGCAATTGTTAAGTTAATTATATTTTATAAAGAGTTGTGCTCAAAAGTGTTAAAGGTAAATGAGTTTGAGTGACTTGAAACCCAAATTCCAATTACACTGTCCAAGTTTAAGAAGATCTTTCCACCTTCTTTTTTTTTTTTTTTTGATGTCATGGAGCATTTGACAATCCACCTTGCAATGGAAGCCAAACTTGTTGATCCTATACAATATTGATATGGATGTATCAGATTGAAAGGTAATATTTACAAATTCATGTTTTAATTATAAGTACCCTCTATTCAATCATTGTTACAAAAATAACTAATTAGAAGTTATATATTTAGGTGTTTGCATAAATTGAAATGTTATGTTTGTAATAAAAGTTAACCTAAAGTTTATGCTATTGAAGGGTATATTGTGGAACAAAGTCTAATCTTTTATTCAAGATATCTACATGGTGTTGAAACAAAGTCTAATCAACCAAAATGAAATTATGGAGGAGATTGCATTGATTTAAAAGAAGGGTTATCTTTATTTACTCAAATCGGCTATCCTTTAACAAAGGATAAACCTAAGTCCTTAAAAGATAAAGAACAAAAGTAAGCTCATGATTATGTCTTGAAAATTGTGAATAACTTTAACCATTTTTGTAGTTTGTTTTTTTTTTTTTTGGATAGATATAGTGTTTCATATGTATGTAATTCTTTTCTTATTTTGTTACTTTTATTTTATAGTGAATATACACAAAGTGTGCATGATATGGGCTTCTCTAATTGGCTCTATAATAGAGTATGTTTTATTTTTTCAATAACTTTCATAATATAATATCAAAAGGGAAACAAATAATTATTATTACTTTTCTCATAATCACCTTATAAAATTACACAAAAAAGGAGATAATGTAGTAAGTGAAGAATTATTGTCACTAGCTCAAGGTCCTCTCTATGGTGTTCAAAGATTTATGGGGTATGTCATTAATGGATTCTAGTTTCATACCAAAACACTTAAAAGGAAAAGAGCGAATAAGAATAGTGGTGTTATAGTAAAAGGAGTAATGGATTCTAAGAGTGTAGACTATTATAGTGTCCTTATTGAAATATTAGAACTTCGATATTTAAGAGGAAAAAGAATTGTGTTGTTTAGATGTGATTTGTGGGACGTTGATAAAATTGGAAGGGGATCAAAATACACAAACATGGTTTTATAAGTGTTAATACTTCTTAGAGGTTAATAATTATGAACCATTTGTACTTGCATCTTAGGCAAAACAATTTTTTTGGGTTAAAGATGGCAATAATCCTAATTGGCTTATTGTTTTGAAAAGTTAACCTAAGAACAATTATTATTTCTTGTCAAAAGATGAGCCTAGCATCGATGTGATACATGCCAATAAAGATGCTTATCAATAAAATATGTCTCATTTTCCTCAAGAATTTTTTGCAATTGATGAGCATGATGACTTATTAAATTTGGAGAGATGTGATATGAATGAGTTTTCTATTGATATAAATCCTATTGATGAAGTTTTAGTTGAAAAGGATATAGAATCTAATATGAACACCGTAGGATGGTTATGGATTCAATGATGTATCAGAGGCACTAATAAAGTTATTTGGTATTCATTTATTTATATATTTCTTATTCTTGTACTTTAATTATTTATTTTAACTTTAGGTATTACCCATGCTTTCGTATATTTGTTGTTTGCTTGCAAGATTTTGAGGTGCATCATCAAATTTGTTTGGCAATATTCGTTTCATTAAGATTTTCAACAATCTTATAATTCTTTTAATTGTCTGCTTTGTTATGGTCTTCTTTGATTGTTGTTCTCTTCTCTGAATCGCGGTTGTGGTGGTCCGTTTTTTGTTAGTATGGGTGTTTTTGCTAGTCTCAACAGATTTTCTTCTATTGATATTTGTTAGTGTAGCTATCATTGGTGTTTTCGATGGTCTCTATAGATTTTACTCTACCATTTTGTTTTAGTTATTTGTCAACTTAAAAAGTAAGTTGTTAATTAAACTAATTGTCTACATTAAGGTTAGATAAAAAGAAAAGATTTAGAAAATATAATATTTAATTTACTTATAAGTACATTATGCTTTCAATAAATTTTGTTAAAAATAATAAAAAAAATTCAATTGTATATGACTACATGTTGAGATAAATATATTCAAGAGAAGACAAAATAGGATTTGTGTTATTTTATTCGGGAATTGTTTCTTTTTCATTTTATTGTTTTATTTTATATTTTAGATTTATTAATTTAATATATCAACTAACATGGAACTATATATTCCTTGTTCATCTCTTTAGTCTTATTGATAGTTTTCAAACTTTTGTTTTTAAAAAAATCTTTTTAATCAAAGAAAAACTAAATCAAAGGATCTAAAAAAATGTCAAATAAAAAAATTTAGCTAAAAGGATATAATATAGTGGTTATAAAACTTGTAATCATTTAGCTATGGAAGATATAATATTAACTATAGCTACACATAATATAATTCATGACAAATTGGATTTAAATAACGTCAATTTACCGCAAGTAAAAAACTATAGTTGTTATATACTAACTTTGGCCATTAATTGGTTTACGTAATAAATACTATAATTATATAATTGTCATTGCTATGATATTTTAATATTTATTGCTAATTAATTCAATTAGATACAATTTTTCATTGTGGGTAATTAATACAATTAGCTACAATTTTTCTGTCGTGGTTAATTAATTTAATAAGCTACAGTTATTTTGCTGTGACTAGGACATTATAATTAAATGATCAATAATGCCACAATATTAAAATATCATAATAAATTTAAAACATTTGATACAAGTGATTAATTTTTGTGACTAGGCAATTTGCGAAAATTATATACAGTTACAAGGGGCTACTTTTGTAACTAATCCAACAAATTGGCTACAGTTTCTTCGTTGTGGTTATAACATTAAAGGTAAATAATGAGTATTGCCACAACATTGAAATGTCATAACAAATTTGAAATATTTGCTACAAGTGATTAATTTTTGTGACTATTTGATTTACATAAGTTATATATAGTTACTAGGAGCTAGCTTTTGTAGCTAATGCAACGAATTAGCTACTATTTTTCTGTTGTGGCTAGAACATTGTAGCTAACTGATGAGTATTGTCACAATATTAAAATATCATAATATATTTGAAATATTTGATACAAGTGATTAATTTTTGTGACTAGACAATTTATGAAAATTATATATAGCTATATAAGGAGCTAGCTTTTGTAGCTAATGCAATAAATTAGCTACGATTTTTCCGTTATGGCTAGAACATTGTAGCCAAATGATGAGTATTGCCATAATATTGAAATATCATAACAAATTTGAAATATTTGCTACAAGTGATTAATTTTTGTGACTAAGCAATTTATGAAAATTATATATAGTTACAAAAAGCTAACTTTTGTAGCTAATTCAACAAATTAGTTATGAATTTATATGTCATAGCTAGGAAACTGTGGCTATATGTGATAATTGTTGTAGTGGTAAGATGATTAAGAGTAAGCAAAGATAAAGTTAAGACAAAAACTGAAGGCTAAGAGCATAGAGAAAGCAAAGGCTAAGAAAGGAAAAGAGCTAAGGAAAGCTAAGACAAGTGAAGGATTTATAGTTATTTTTTTATGTCCATTACAAGCATGCATTTTGAGTTTACATGTGTAGGCCAAAATAGGCCAAGTTATGTTCATATGAAAGTCATATGCCTTTTTATTAATAAAAAAAATGTCATGATATAAATGTTATGAATGAATGCTATGTGATGTGAAAATAGTTTAAGGAAGAAATGAGAACCTCAAGAGTTATAGCTAAATATGCATGGATAATGATATATGATGAATGAAAGTTATGCATACATGATATGGCTAATAAGGTAATATTCTTGTGTAAGTAAGTAAATGTTATGGATGGTGAGGCAACTCTTCTATGTAAAATATGATGTCATGGCTAGTTAGGTAACTCTTTCATGAGCATAATTGGCGAGACAACTCTCCCATGCAAGAAAGTATTGTAATGAAAGCCACATGGAATTTCCCATAAACTTGACCATCCATGTATATAAAAAAATTATATGAATGAAAATTATGCAAATTATGTGCCACATAAATAGAAATGAATTCATATAAAGGCATTTGAGCATATATAATGGACATGTATTTCCTTCATTGAGTTTCCTATAAGGACCTCACCTTCATACACTTACAATTTTTGCAAGTATGGGATGGATGCCATAGATACGTGCTAGAAGTTTAAATTTAAAGTTTTAAGTTTCATTATATTTATTACACACACACACACACACACACACACACACACACATATATATATATATATATAAGATAAGATAAGAAAAGATTGACTAGTGAGTTTAGATTCTCCTTGTTATGACATTAATAAGAAATGAAGTAAATCCCTATAGTATAATAAAAGATAATATTTAAGACATGTTTGGGTTTAAGCTTAGCTTAAATCCCTATCTCCCATTAGTTTAATCTACAGAATTCAAAAAGAGGAAAAATGTTAAAGAATGTTTATCATTTATGTAAGATAAATATAAGATTTAAAGTATATGAAAGATAAGAAATGGGCTTTGCCACGAGCTAAATGGGCTTACTATAAGACCTAATTGCGTTAAGCCTTACAGTTTTTTAGTGCCATCATGGTTCAAATCTTCAGTTATGATGAAAAGGTATGTTAGACAAAAAGATTAGCCTTCTTATACATATAATCACTTCATAGCTAAGTGTTATAAATATGAGACTAGTTTTAAGTATGAGCAAAGCATAAGAGAGCACGAACTTAAAATATTGTCACCTCAGTAATGGATTAAGATAAGATAAAAAAAAATGTTTTATGATCGAAGGTGAATAATCCCACAATTCACCTTATTTGTTTTCATATGCTAGATGGAAGTCCTATTGTGTGCATTCAAAAGAAAGTAGAGTTAGGGACTCAAGTTGAATAATAGGTATGTTTGAACTATTACCTATATAATATTTGGTTATGATAAAGGTATACACTCCACAGGAAATGGAAAACAATACCATACACATGTTTCATACTACATATGCATTATTCAATCAAAAAGGTAATAAAAGCACTAAGATATGCTTTTTAGTTGTGTTAGACCTATGAGGTTAAAAGGATCTCGACTTAGTACCCTTAGTACTTTTGATTATTTCTTATAGTTTTTATTTAATGTTTGCTATCTTAGAACGTTGCTAATTATCATGAATGATTTAATCTAATAAAACATATCTAGAAAAGTAGTTAAATTGAAATGGAGAGATTTAATGAAAGAAGAAGGTCATTCAGTGTCATATTCAATAATATTCACTAGCTGATCAATTATTTTTTTGCATGATTGAACATGATTGAGAATACAAATAGTGTTATATAAATTATGAAAGAGAGATCTAGAGATACTTTAGTGTGACTAAATAAATTTAGGGTACTACATACTTATTCTACTTTAATGTTTGAGCTACTATATCTACATAATAATTATATAGTAATGAGCTCTCAAATAGTATGCTAGTTGTATGATTTATTTCCTTATATGCAATTTTATTATAAAGCTAAGAGAATATGTTCTCTTGAGTTTATTGGATGTGTTAAACCAATTGGTCAAACCTCATTTTTTTTATCTTGACAAGTTAGATTGAAGGTTACTAATATGTGTATCAAGTGTTGATTTTATAAGAAATTAAGTTCAAATAAATTAGGAAGTCAAAAAGAAGCAAATTCTCTAAGTCATAAAAACTGGCATGTAATTCACACCTAAGACAATCTGATAGTGACTAAGAAAAGTTGGTCGTGATCGTTATCTAGTTTAAAGATATAATAAAAAAAATGGTAGATGAGTGTGCGATAAGTATTACAGCCATAATCTTCAGTGTGATCCACACTCATGATTGAGATTATTTGCTTATGACTATGACCTTTAAACTCATAAAAGATGTTTTATTAGACACTGAGAAACCATTTGATTCATGCCATGTGTCTAAGGAGCCTTTGATAATTTAAAGATCATGACCCTGAAGCTTAGGGTATGAGTGCGACCAAAGATCCACTTTGACACAAAAATGATAGGTCAATACACAATGGGAATCACAACTTCTCTTCTAACATGATCTGAGATCGCATTCAAGAAGATGGATGTCGCGACCATAATCAACAAGCTTAAATGGAGCATTGCAATGGCTAGTCTAAGGAAAAAAAATGAAGAAATGCCATGTGTCCCTAGTTGTTAGACACATTTTGAAGACCACAATTGCAAAATGGGAAATCCTGGTGCTAAAAATGAATTATGATCATGATTAAGGTGTCTCAGCCATAAAATTTATCTAACAAGCATTAAATGCAGGATTTTCAATTAAACTTTTAAAGACTTAGTGCTAGTTTTTTAGTAATGGTTATTAGTGCATGAAACCTATAAATACTCCACCAAATGGTTTTAAATATAAAAGAATAATGATTTATTATGTTCAAACTCTTGCAAATTAAGTTATTAAGGTTCTCTCACTTTATTGCTATTGTACTTTATTTGTTGAGAGCTATTATTTGCATTGTAAAGGTTTGATGTAAGCCTAAACATTTATAAAGGGTTTAGTTAGTTAGGTAATTGATTTTAAGGTTGTGTTAGCCATTAACATAAGTGTATTTGGGTTAGTATGAGCCTAAACACAAAGTTAGTGCGTGACCTTGTAAAAGACTTAATGAGTTTGTGAAATGCCCGATAATTGTGGAGTGGATGTAAGGTTAGTTAATACTCAAACTACTATAAATCCTTTATGTCTTGATTTCTCTCTTCCCTTATTTTCTATCCTTCAATTATTTTGTCACTTTAAAAATTTAAATTCCCCACACCTCCCAATTCAACCCATTTTTTTAGTGCATAAGAGCCAAAATATGATATCAAAGCTAAGTCTCAAAATTAGCCTTAATTACTTGAGTAAAAATCATGGCCAAGGAAGGGATCCACTCTTACCTCAAACCCCACTTTGATGGAATCAATTGTGTTCATTAGAAGTATAGAATGGAGGTATGCCTCGATAGTTATCTCATTGATGTATAGGATAGTGTAGCAAAAGAATAGAGACCACCTACCCAAATGAAGGATGGATTTGAAGTGCCTATCCCAAGAAAAGAATGGGTTGAAGTTCATATAAAGTCAAATGACAAGAATAAGAGACTAGCGATTATCATTCTTAGTGGTCTCTTAAGAGAAGAGTGTGGGAGAGTTCAACATTGCCAAAGTGCTTATGGGATTCAAAAAGTGTTGGCCTTATGCACTAAGAAGGAAAGGCTGAATTAGTGGGTAATTTAAAATTTAGAGGGAAGATAAAGAAACTAAGGATTTAAGAAATGGAAAAAGAGAACCAATATAAGAGATTTATAAGAGTTTGGGTATTAACAAACCCTACGTCACTCTTAAATTCACCAATTAGGTATTTTACTCACTCACTTTAGTGTTTTACAATCTCACACTAAACTTAGTGTTTAGGCTCATACCAAACCATAAATACACTTGTGTTTAAGGCTCACACATAATTTGGCAATAGTTTTTCTCACTTAAGGCTCACTCTAAAACAAACTCAAATTGTTTAAGGCTTAACTTAACCTTTAATAACTCAAGTATAAAGAGATAATGAGTTAAAGCTTTAAGAATTAAAATTGCAAGAGTTTGGCCACAGTAAATGGCTATCCTTTTACATTTAATGCAATTTGGTGGAGTATTTATAAGTTTCAACTACCAAAGAATCGTTGCTAAAGAAATTATGAGTAAATCTCTAAGTTATGGTGGCAAATCTTGCATTTAATACTTGTCAAAGTCTAATCATAATTGAGACAGTATATCATGATCGCGACTGATATTTCGCTCTGGATTTTGCTTTTTCGTGGCCACGATATTCAAATGTGTCTAATGGCTAGTGACACTTGGTATTTATTGATTGGTTCATAAAAAAAACTAGCCATTGGAACCCTCTTGATTATTACAAACTTTTAGATAGTGTTGGAATCGAGGACGTGATCTCCACTGTGAAACAAATTGAAAGATTTTGTTCATTCTTGAAGAAGACTCATGATTGCTACTAGAGTTCGCTGTTGCAATCTTTAAATTTCCAAATGGTTGTTTGAACACGTGGCTTCCTTCTAAGTTTTCTTAAGTGATCGTTAGAGGAATTTTAAAGCATTTAAAAGTCATAGTCACAAAGCTAACCATAACTCCCATCGCAAAATAAATTGTTGATTTTGGATCCCTTGGTTTTAGGTAAAAGTGGTTGTGATTCCTTTGTAGTGGTCGCAACTTTAGGGATAGTTTTGAGACTTGTAGATTTATACTTCCATTTGACTTCCAATGGGACTTATTTTTTTTACAAAAACAACACTTCAAAAGACATTAAATCCTTTCAATCTATATTATCAAGATCAAAAGAGAGGTTTGATCTTAGTCCAATAATCTTCCTCTTATTGATTTTGAGAATCTAAATTGAGGATACAAAGTATATAATTTCTAATATATATATCCTTATAGATTTTAACTATTTAGAAGTAATAGTAGAGTTAGAAGATATATTTTCTTAGTAATTTAATGTGATGAAAAAACATTTAGGCATGAAATTTAAATATTAAAAGTGTACTCACCCTCATAGAGATTGAAAGTGTACTCACCCTCAATCCATTTACTCCCCCTTAGTTATATCAATCACATTTAGAGATTGTCACTCAATTTACATATGATTCAATTTTGTCTCCCCTTTTATCAAGATCAAAAAGAGAGGGGCATAATAGGATAAGTCTTAGAGCACACAATCAATTCAATTCATGATAGTTTAACAACCACAATCATCATAAAGACAGAGATGGAAAGTGACTATGAATACCAAATAATTAACTTTCATTAGTTAGATAAACCCAATTACACATAAGTTATAAAACTATAAACATACATAGATGTGTGATCATAGTATTGGGCCTAAAAATTTAAAAAATCAAAAACATAAAAGAAAACACTATGACAATAAAAATGAAGATGAAAATGAAAAATATAAGTAAAAAGGAGAAACTAAACTGTGGGGAAAATGTCATCGTCGTCATCAACTTCATCATTTTCATCTTGATTGCCTCCTTCCTCCTCAATGTCTTCTTCCTCAAAATTCGAAAGATAGCAAGGAGTAAGCTCCTTATTTTCTTGCAAATTGATAATGTTACTATGGAGATGGCTAAGGAGATTGAATCTCTTATTCATAACCCTCATAATCCTATCAAGCTTTTTATTAATTGAAGAAAGAGAGATAAGAGGAGGAACCTAGCTTGGTACCTTTTATTCTCTTGGGGCTTCTTATCCTTTTTCAATAACAAGCTTTCTCTTTTTCTAGGCTTTATAAGCTTGTTGAAGCCTATCACCTTCTTTACCAAATAGATACTCATATGTGTTTGCCTTATTTGCTTTGACATTCACAAGGTAGTTAAGATCAAGGAAGTTCTTGTTTAGTAAGTAGGCTTCAATGAGAAAGGCTTCATTTCCAAGGATTAAAGCTCCCACAAACCTATAGATTGCAATCATATAAGAGAGAAAAAGGAATTGGCTTCATTTGGATTTGCTCATTTGAGCCAAATGATTAATATAGAAATGGGCAATTTGGATAAGCTTGCCTTTAACGAGGCAATAGAGAATGGTTAAATCCTTTTGGCACCTATTGCTATCACCTCTAGCATAAATAGAATGTTGATAATCTTATCAAACAATAAAAAAGGTAGAGCCCTTATACTCTTGGTATGAGATGATTTTGGATCATGGCATGTTTCAATAGAAATTCATCTCCAACAACTACTCATATCAAAAGTAAGGAATAAATTATCCCTAGTTTAGAAATTGTAAAGGGAGCAAATTTAAGGGTGGGTTATGTAGTAAGGATCGCCAAAGTATTAAAAAAGAAGGCCATACATTCCTGCTATAGTTTTGGTGGCCTTATTTATCTCCATTATTGCCATGAATTCCCCAGTCACTTCTTCATATCCTAGCTCGTCTCTAAAGACAAACTCCTCTCATCCTAGATTAGTGAGATAGGCTTTAATTTCTTTATTGAGTTTCAATGTTTCAAGAAGAAAAATAATGGGAATTCTGTTAGAAACATTGATCTTCTTCTTAATGGCTTCATACCTTTGTTTTTCTTCCTTACTGATCCCTTTCATAAGGTAGAAAGGAGGTGGTTGAGGAGATGAAGAATAAGTTTATGCAATACCTTTGCCTTTGGAAATTTCCTTGGAAGTTTCCTTATATCCATTTGAAAGAGAGATGAAAGAGGATGAAATAGATTGAGAAGAGAAGAAGGTTTGAGAGATTTAGAGAAAAGATGAAGGAAATAAAGGGAAAGTAAGAGGGGAAGTGTAAAAAGTGAAAGAAAATATTATAAGGATTTAAATAAACCAAAAAAAGGAGAAAAATGGTCATTTTTGCTTTAACTACAAGATTTGTATTGTTTAGAAGGCAAAAGGTCATTACTAGTGGTTACATGTAAATTGCAACCACGAACGGTCACTTTTTCCTCAAAAGGTGCGAAAAGTAACGGTTGGAATTCAAAAAGTTACAAAATTTATAGGGCAATGGAACATTGTGAGAGTGAATTTTGAAAAACTTGAAAATTATGTTGGCTTATAAATCTTGACTGCAATTCTTAATCTCAACGCAATTTAAAGATCAGTTTCTCAAACAAGCATAAAAATGATATTTTCACAAATGGCTTATATACTAAGTGATCAATTTGATGTGTTGTTGATTAATTCATGCAATTGAATATGGAATGACTTAATTACAAAATGAATTAACTCATCTCAAACAAAAAAGCATCAAACCAAAGCAATATACAAATATGTCAAATATACCAATATCAATCAAACAAATAATTTATGCATATAAAGAAACCGATTTCACCTAAGAGAGCTTCCATCAAACGTTTTTTGATGAAGTTCATCCTTTATTCACTAAGGGGTTTAATGAAAATATCTGCTAGTTGGTTATGAGTGTCAATAAATTCCAACACTACATTATCATTTTACACATGGTCTCTAAGAAAATGATGTCTAATATCAATGTATTTGCCCCTTGAGTGTTGAATGGGATTCTTTGAAAGATTTGTTAGACTAGGTTAGTCAAACCTAAGCTAAAACTCTCTTTTGATCTTGACAATATAGATTGAAAGGTTCAAATGTCAATTTTAAGTGTTACTTTTGCAAAAATTAAGTTAAAAACTTATTAGAAAATGAATGCAAGAAAAAAGCCTTAAGTGTGAAAGTTGACTCATTTCATGTGCATAACATGCATCATTTCATAAGCATATTTAACATTAGTTATGTATATACCACTGCATTTAACCTTGGCAGATAAGAAAATTTAAAAATCTTGCTCATTATTAGTGATGTCACACTTGAGGAGTGAAAGAAATTTGAATAGCTACTCAAAAAGTACTAAAGGGTTTTTACCTGGATGTATGAGGATATGTTAGGACTTGATAGGCAAATCACATAACATAGAATTTTGACCTACCCACATATGAAACAACTAAAGTAGAAACTTTAGTAGATGAGACCTAAGAGGACCTAGTTGGTTAAAAAAATTGGCGAAGCAGTTAAATGCCAAATTTCTAGAGATAATGGATTATTATGAATGGCTAGCTAATATAGTCCTAATATTGAAGAAAGATGGGAGAGTAAGGATATGTGTAAACTATAGGGATTTGAATAAGGCTTGCTCAAAAGATGACTTTCCTTTACCCCCTATCGATGTGTTTGTAGATACTGTTATGATGTGTGTTATTTACTCTTTTATGGATGGGTCCTCTAGTTATGATAGATTCTCATGGATAAGGTGAAAATGGCTTTCATCACAAAATGGGGAACATACTGTTATAAGGTGATGCCATTTAGGTTGATGAATGTGGGGGTAATGTACTAATAAATGGTGACAGCTTTGTTTCATGACATAATCCATAAAGAGGTTGAGGTGTACGTGGATGACATTATGGTAAAGTTTGAGACAAGAGAAAGGCATTTTGAGGCCTTAGAGAAGTTCTTGAAAAGGGTTGATGAGTACAACTTGAGGTTAAATCTTAAGAAATGCATGTTCAGGGTTACATTTGGCAAGTTGGTGGGACACTTAATGAGTGGGAACAACATTGAAGTGGATATAGACAAGGTGAAGGCTATTTAGGACATACTTATGCCAAAGACAGAAAAGGAGGTCCAAGGTTCTTAAGTTGTTTGTAATATATCAGCAGGTTCATAACAAGACTTACTGCCATCTATAAATTTACATTCAAGTTGTTGAGAAAGGACTAACCAATGAAGTGAAACAAATAATGCTAGAAAGCCTTCAAGAGGATAAAAGAGTATTTGACTAACCCGTAGGTATTAAAGCCCTCAAAACCTAAAAAGCCATTAATCTTATATTTGACAGTAGATGAAAATTTTATGGGTGCAATATTAGCTTAAAAAGATGAAAGGAGGAATTAATATGTCATATACTAACTCAATAAGAAGTTTTTATCTTATGAGAGAAGTATAATCAAATGGAGAACACTTGATTGTCGTTGGTGTGGGCCATGAAAAATTAAGGCACTATTTCTAGTCATACTCCATAAAGGTAGTCTCGAAGCTGCAAGAGGCTCTTTTCTGATTGGAAAATTGGCAAAGTGGTTGATGCTATTTAACAAGTTCAATATTAAGTAGGTGACTAGGAAGCTGATTAAAGGTCGGGCACTCGCAGAGTATGTAGCATAACAACCGCTCGAAGAAGGAGAATTGAAACTTCCTCAATTCCATAATGAAGGATTAGGCATGATTGACCTTTTAGTTTGGAGAATGTATTTCGATGGGATGGTAAATAAGAAAGGAGCAAGTGTGGGTGTGGGTGTGATTTTGATATCGCAAGAAGGAGAATTCTTACTTGTAGCAAAAAAACCTAGACTTTAGGGTAACCAACAACATGGTCGAGTATGAAGTTTATGTGCTCGAACTGGAATTTTGATATAAATGAGGGTTAAAACCATTAAAGTGTTTGGGGATTCATTATTGGATATCTCTCATATAACAAATGAAAAGGAATTAAAGGAAGAATGGTTAAGTCCATACCTAGAGCATCTAAAGAGGATGACACAAAATTTTCGGAGGATCATATTCCATCACCTATTATAGGAATAAAATACGATGGATGATGCTCTAACAACCTTGGTTTTTGTTTGGGATAGGCGAAAGACAATGCCATTAAAGCCTCTTATCACATTTAGATCCATAACGCCATGTCATGTCGACAGAAAGTGGTGTAAGTGTCAGTAAAGAATCGCCCATGGTATTATGATGTATAAAGGTATTTAAAAAGTGGTAAGTACCTTGAGAGGGCTAAAATGAGAGATAAGGAGGTAACTCAAAACTTAGAGTCACGATTTATAGTCTATGACAATGTGATGTACAAGAGAATGCTATATGAGATTCACTTAAGATGCGTAGTGGAAGAAGAAGTGGGTAAGGTCATGAATGAAGTGCATGTAAGGATTTATGGCTCCCGCATGAATGACAAAACATTAGTAAGAAATATTTTGAGAATGGATTACTATTAGACCACTATGGAGTGGGATTATATTCGAATGGTTTGAAGTTATCATAAATGCGAAGTTCATGGTAGCCTTAGTCGTTTGCCACCGACCAAATTAGAAAATTTGACTTTATATTGGCCATTTGCGATTTAGGTTATTAATATGATTGGGGAAATTGAGCCAGCTTCTATGAGGTGGTATAAGTACATTGTGGTGATAGTAGACTATTTCATTAAATAGGTAGAAGCTGAAGCCTTCAGCAAGCTAGGGGCAAAGCAAATGGCTGGATTTATTAAGAAGCATCTTATCTATTGATTCGACATACTGCATTACATTGTTACAGAAAATGATGCTCATTTTCAAGTCGAGGTTAGGATAATCTTAGAAAAATATAGGGTAACCCACCATAAGTCATCACTATATATGCCACAAGCTAATGGGGCAGTTGAGGTAGCCAATAAGAATGTCAAAAACATTCTTGCTAAAATGGTCAAGACTTACAAAGATTAGTAAGAGAAATTGCCTTTTGCGTTATGGGGTTATCGAATTATGGCTAAGATGTCAACAGGAATGATGCCTTATTCTTTAGTATATAGGATAAAGGTCATATTACCAATTGAGCTAGAAGTAAAGCCTTTAGGACTACTAGTTGAATTCGAGGTCCCTAAGTATTAATGGGTGAGAAACAAATTCAAGTAGCTACCATATTGGATGAAAAGAGATTGAAGGCTTTATACCACATTCAGTTGTATTAAGCTAGAATGGCTTATATATTTAATAAGAAAGTTAAGCTGAGTACGAAAAAGGTTGGCAATTTGGTGTTAAATGCAATCCGACCCTAAATTAAGGATACTTGAGGGAAATTTAAGCCTAATTGGGAAGGTCCTTATGTGGTCAAATGGATCTATTCATGGGACACAGTGAAATTATCATATATGGATGGGAGTGAATTTACTAAACTAGTAAATTTGGATAGGCTAAAGAGATACTTCGTGTGGGGTGTGAGAAAAAATAAAAATAGCCTACTAAGTCAAAAACCCAAAAGGGCGGTTTAGGTAAAAGTTAAGGCCTAAATAAACAAAAAAGAAAAAGAAAGAAAAAATAGCTCGTTGATCTGAAAGGGCGACTTAGGCAAAAGTTAGTGCATAAAAATGATATATATATATATATATATATATATATATATATATATAAGTAAAAGTCGAGATAGTGCAACTGACCACTAGAGGATCAGTGACAGAATTGCTGAGTTACAGTAAAAAAAGATAGGGGTAAATGACAAGGGACTGGTAAGGCAAAGACATTTGGTGATTAGATATTCTAATGTACCACTATTAAAAGTAATAGTCATGCATTCAATTAATGAGTAGCATGCAAAATATAAATGGTCCATGTTAAGCATAGCATCAAAAGAAAAAACATTTGCATAATTAAAAAAAATTTGGTCAAATATCTCCTTGAACCAGAATCATATATGTAAAAGAAGTTTTCTTCCATGAAAGATCATTGTCTGCTATTTTTCTATAGGATAAAGAGGATATTTGCAACTCTAAAGGTTGTGTAGCTATGTTATGTAGTTCTCATCATGTTCAATGTAGGGATCCCTGCCAGTGAAAAAGTCATAAATGTAGTGACTAATCTAATTAGCCTTGACCCTCTCCAAGCAGTGTTAGGAAAAAGGACCCTCAATAAAGGAGGGCAAAGAATCTACCTTAGACTTAGGAGTGCTAAACTGATAGCGCACCCAAGCTGAGTCATAAAATGTGTGTAAGGCTAAAACAGGAAGGATGACGCAGTCTCTATAAGTCTTTATAGTGACACTTGACAAATTCCACCATGGGCAGCTCCAGTGAATGTTAGTAACAGTGATATGGGACATCCACTCGCCCCAATTAGCTTTGGTAGTAGTAAGCCTCAATAGACAATGGTTCGAATGGTATTGTGGATAGTAGAGCCTTGCGTCCACAGTAGGAAGCAGCCAATAAACCCAACCTCTCTTACAGTCGTATCTAAAAAAGACAAAAAGAAAGAAGATAAGAGAAAATATATGATAAGCTCATTGGGTTGAAAACTTGAAAGGGTGGTTTAAGCAAAAATGAGAGGTATGCTGGATTGAAAACCCACAAAGGAGGTTTAGGCAAAAGTTAGGGCAATAATAAAAAATAATAAAATAATAGATAACAAAAGAAAATGAGAAATGATGAAGAAAATAATACTAAAAAGGAAATTGCAAGAAAATCCATACTTGAAGCAACAACGGGCTCCTAGCGAAAAAGTCATTAACATCGAGGGCTACCTTATCCAAGGCCACGATGGTCTCACCTAGAATCATGAAGATAAAAGTCCTCTCTAGCTCAACCTCCTCCCAAAGTGGCAAAATCTTTATAGATCAATCTCTTTACTCTCTCTTTATAGTAAATATTCACCCATCAGAATTACTTCCATAATATGAGCTTAAGCCACACAAGCATGACCCATGGAGTGATAGAGGGTAAGAAAAGAAGCCATGAGGGTTTTCTCCTCACTTAATGTGTACCTGGGCACCTCATCATATCGGGTGTCAAACAACTCCATCATCTTTCGAATGTGTGGATAATCTAGCTATGGTCAAGCAATCTAATTTGAAACTATAACACGACAGTCGATAATTGCCACAAATTCTTCTAGTAGGGAGCATATCTTAGTATCCCTAAAATGAAAAGTATGAGTGGTAGAATCCCACAAATCGCATGCTACCTGAAGAAAATTTATGTCTATGCGAACAAATGAGAGATAGTAAAGAGCTGCAAGACCTACCCAAAGTAGATTAGGACAAATTTGGGATGGAAAATACCTCAAAAATGTTCTTGCCATAGTTTATGGCTGAAAATGGTGTGTTTAAAGAGCAAAATCATATATGGCTATTTATAAAAAAGAAAAAGATTGCTTAGTGCCATACAATTATACAAGTCTATACAACCAACTTAAGCACTCTACACAGACAACAAGTAGTCTATATAGACTACTTTATAGGTTGTATAGACTAGTTCCCCTAGAAAAGCTCAAAACAACATCTCCATTGTACTTAGAGTTGGAAAATTATGTATACTTGCTTCAAAATGCATATATGTGAACAAGAAGGAATGAAATTGTTCAACATAAATTTAAAAGATAAAATTAAGGGCCATAATCAAAATTATGCACTAAAAAAAATCAAAGAATTTTAGTGTATGGTAAAAATGGAGGCAAGATCACCCTAGTGTAACCTAAGAAGTCCTATCATCTAGACAATCATCCAAAATCAACAGAGCTTTCAAATTTCCCAAATATCAAGAACAACTGTGCAAAAGAAAAAAATCAAAATCAACCAGATTCTAAAAAGTGTTGTACTGTAATGAAAGGAAAAGGGAAAAGATCCCGAAGGCTAAAGGTGTATAACAAGCTCAGCTCTCTCTACTCCCCAAAGGTGTCACCTCCTAGTCTCTGTCCCTATCCGTGGCCATGCACTTAGTAAGAGAATCCTCCACTATCACCTAGGTCAAATTCTTTATCTAGGCCTCGGCCTCCGCCAAATGTTGATCCTTATCTTGAAGGTCATGCATCAAACTCTAGATCTTCTACTGTAGAATAAATGAGGGATAGGTTGAGCAGGACACAAAGCACATAAAAGCACAAGTAATAAACATGCATACATTTTTTTCATTTATTACATTCATTTTGCTAATAAACTGCATGGAATGGGTTTACTGCGTCACAACCCCTTTCAAAAAAGGGATCATATTTATCATGGCCTCAACCTAGATATGAGGGATCTAAAAAAGAAAAAATAATTGTTTTAGTAATGAAGAACCCTAACTCACCTACCATGAAAGGCTCCAACCTTCTAGACAGAAACCCATGAGCCTTCTTACAGCCCTAAGCAGCAGGAGCAGGCATAGTAACCTCTACTTAATGTGCAAAATGGTCGCCCAAGCCCCATGGTGAGGGACAATCCCCTCATCTACCTTGTATGGAAAAAATACCTGAATAGACTCCTCTGATAATAGGAATGTCCCAACCAACACCTTAATCATCTAAGGTTTATACAAAGTCTTATATGAGATGAGTCGTTCCCCTAGCATAAATCTTATCACCACCCGGAGCTCCATCTCCTCTTTCAAGTTTGCCACCCAAAACACGTCCAAAGGCAAATGCTGAGGGTCAGACTGAGAATCCAAACCCTCTCGCTAAAAAAAGATCCACTCGCCAAGGGACCACTCACTAGGCAAGGATCTCACCATTAGTCATTGGTCGTAGGAGATGCCCTCGGTCTCCGTCACCTCCTACGACCAAGCCTCTGCAGGTCCCCTCTAGTCAAGACATAGCTGCAATAAGAATGAATAATCATTATAAGTACATGATCAAGAAATAGTAAGCAACTAATTAGAAATTAAAACAGTTTTCTTTTACAGAATAATAATACTTGATCAAGGGTAAAACTATCCAATGGAGCATGCCTCCTATCCACATAAGACTCTACCTGAGGCGTAAAACTCCACTTTAGGAAGCGAGGGTAGCAGCCCTCCATGTCAACCACGAGGTTACTTCTCGCAAGCAAGCCTAATTTGATGGCTTAAGCCTAATCAACAAACACAATGTTAGCTCAAGAGCAATAAAAGAAAATAGAAACACAGAGAAGGGTTGAGAAGTATTCGTGACAAACACCCGTCAGGTGCCATTCATGTATGACTTGCCCCAATAGCTCTGATTTAGGTACAAGTACAAGTAGACCAGTACCATAGACCTTAGTTAAAGCGATGAAGGAGCCTTAAGACCTCCAAAATCGACACCATGCAGATCTTTGCCATATCCATTGCAGTCTTAAATATAATTTGAAACAAAGCATATAACAGAAAGCAACAAACTTACTAGTCTACTACCTTCATTCGACTGGAATCAGTAACTAGTGAAGTGTCAAATTATATGTTAGCCCTCACAAAAACATAACTCCCTTTAGTCAGGGGAACACACCAAAGGAGCCAAAGAATGTAGTCTCTTTAGAGCATTGGCTTATGCACACTAGAATTGGTGAGGAAGAGTATGCCTTTGAAGCGAATCCCAATCATTATGTGAAGTCCCTCGAGGTGATCATGAGCCCCCCAATCAATGAAAGGTGGAAGGTATGGGTCGTGTCCATCCACCACTCAGCTAAAGCTTAGACCATCGAAGAATCTATTTTCGAGGCTTACTCTAGCAAGGTACGAAGAGGCATGAGCCTAGTCCACTCTAAAGGGGCTACCACCTACTGGTGAAGCAATTGAAACTAGGATTTAGCCAGACCCAACCCCTCACCTCCTTTCTGGTAAGAGACATCGCCTTAAAAAGAAGAAAAGTAAAAAAGAAGAACATCAAACATTCAATAAAAAAAATGCATACAAGTTGAGATCAAAAGCAGGGGAGAAATAATCAGAAAAATAACCCCAAGGTAAGTAAATGTTTAATTATTCAAGCACAAATAATATATTTCGTATGTGCCACGTGGTGTGCAAGTATTCAAACAACTTGATAGAAATCCCAAGGATAGGATGACTAAGCCTAAGAGATAGGGGGAGATTATTTAAAAATTTTCTAAAAAATTATAAATTTTAATTTTTTGAAAAAATTTTAAGAAATTCCTAAAGTTAGCCTAGCAATCATACACACAACATCACAAGCCCGACATAATTCATCCAAAGTCAACCATAAAATCCATAAAAATAAACAAATAATTTACCTCAAATTTACTTATGTATTTCAGGTACACACCTTAAAAGTCAACGCCTAAAAGTCATAATAATAAGAAAACAAAAAAAGGACACCTACCTCTCCCAAAGCGACTCCTACTAAATTACGATACAAGTTGCAAACTATCAGTGTGTGGCCTTACAGAGGAAAGCATGTTGAAATCATCTTTATGGTCACGCTTGCCAAGGGACTCACCTCACGAAGCCCCATTGAGTGTGCATCTACTCTAGGGCATCGCGTATGGTAGCATGCTCATCAAAAAACTTCTTTGGGACATCGAACATCTTGTTGTCAGTGAAACTAGCCATGGTGTAGTTCTCTAAGAGCACAAGGAAACTTAAAAGCTAAGTTTAAAGAGTTTGAGTGAGTGAGAGAGAGACAGAGAGAGAGACAGAGAGAGAGAGAGAGCACTAGCGTTGAGTGAAAAAAAAGAAGGGAGAGAGAAAGTAATAGTATAATAGGCTCGAGGCTGCCAAGGAGGTTTCTATAGGGAAGGTGGTTTATACAACCTGGAATGGTTTGTATAGGCCATCCTCTGCATTACGAAATTAAATTCCATCAAGTGGTTTATACATACCATTTATTGTCTGTATAAACCACAATAAATTGGCGGAGCCCAAAACAATTAGGCCTTTCAAGCCAGTTGCTAAAAAACTAAACCCCTAACCTCACCAAAGCCCAAGTATGTCACTCTAATCTTTCAAACCATTAATTAAATTACCAAACTACCCTTAACCCTATCATAACCCCAAAATACCAATCTAAAAAACCAAATTGCCAGACAAAATTACCAAAATACCTTTAGGTTCCTAAAAAGGTTAACTTAGCCTTCCATGCCACCAACAAAACTACTAGGATACCCTTTAGTCATAAAATTGACTTCCGATAGACTGCTAGAAAAATCTTAAAAGACAAATTTGCATCCCTAGAGCCATATGAATACCTTGAAAGATGGATGAATAACATTTGGGTCTAGGCCTATTCTTTTCAATAAAAGCATGTCCTTAAATAGCTAGAAGGACCATGACAACATAATCTCACCTTAAGAGACCAAGAAGGTCAATCATGATCCAAGAAATATCCTGAGATGCCAAATAAGTATGACACAAGATCAGCCCTAGGGTAGGAGTCCTCAAGTAAGAGCCTCTAGCTAAAAAAGTTGAGAGCCATCCAATAGATTGAAGAATATTAATAGCTATAGGGAAATAAATACAAGCATATCATATGTAAAAATGACTAATACATTATAGAAAGATGCCAAAACATCCTCAGTACCTACTAAAACTATTGAGGGATATAAGAACTTTTTGGTACCTACTAGAAAGCTATTAGAACATCATCAATACTTGCTAGAAAGCCGCTGAGGGATACATGAACCACCTATTACTTGCTAGAGAGCTACCAAAACAAACTCAGTGCCTACTAGAAAGCCACTGCAATGCCTATTACCTGCCTAAAAGTTGCTAGAAGCATATAAAACACTCTAGTACCTATTAGAAAGCTATTAGAACAAGTTTGAGCACCTGCTCAAAGACCTACTAGAGAACTGTATCCTTTGGTTTCCTTACTAATGTTTACATTTCTCGCATTTTCTTTATTGAGTCTTGTTCAAACAGTCATTTCTTAAATATTATTTTCTAAGCCTCATACAGTAGGGGCCAAATTGTGAGCATTTGATTTTAGGTCTTAAGATGCAAGCCTAATGATGAAAATCACTAAAATTATTTCTCAAAATGTAAGGAGAACTACCAAAAAAGAGAGAAACAAGGTCTTAAAAAACTTTGGAGAAGTCCTAAGACCAAGCCTAAGGTTGCCAACCCTATTTAGCAGGTTGTACAACCTACCTCAAGCATGTATAACCAAGGGTTAAACCCTAAACCTCATAACATTTTAAAACTCATCCCCCCTTTTAACCATAGGTTGTAAAACTCTACATAACCCACACCTTAAAGGGAAGGCTTGAAAATCCCTAAGGAAACTCTACCAAATTTTCTCCATAACCATCACTTAGAATAGAAACACTAAAACCATAACTCATTCCAATCATTCCCAAGATAAAACATGACCTTGTCTTTGCATTCCGTAAGCATTTCTAAGCATTTTATTCTCCCCTAGCTTTAATTTAACATACAACAAACCAATCACTTTTATCATGTCTTAAGTTAGAGTAATTGCAATAATACACTTGACAAATTTGCACTATCAAAAAATGGCTCATACTTATTAAAACTCCATTCACCTCGACTAGTTTATATTCTAAATGAACTATAGTACTTAAGTTTGGTGTCGGATTTAACCACTCATACTTGAACAACATGGTTCTCTTAATTAGCAATTTTAGATACTCCAACTCTATAACTTCAATTAACCGACCATAATAGTAACTTTCACTTGTATTATAATTAGTTCCTTTTATGCACATACCACTATTCATGGTAATTTTATGAGAACCATGTCTTTCAATGTGAAATTTATATCCATTTACATAATACCTAGGGTAATATGTCATCATTCGCAATGGACCTTTTACTAGATCCTTAATGAATTTATTAAAGATGTTGCGTGATGTATCATGTGCCTAAAATAAATACCCATCAATTTACTAATACATAATTGTAAAGCCAATGACGTGTCATATGTAAACATAATCAATGGAATACTAATACTCATGTATTTGTAAAACCAAGATGCAATTTTAGTTTCAAGTTTAGCATCAACTTCGTGACTAGCAATATTTGGTTGACGTTACTTTAACTTATCAACATAAATTTTACAATGGAGAAAACAAATACACATTAACTTAAATAATATATTCATATATATATATATATATATATATATATATATATATATGTGTGTGTGTGTGTGTGTGTGTGTGTGTGTGTGTGTGTGTATTGCATTGGTTTATGAAAATAAACAAACTTATTGAATACTTAATGAATAGGTCCACTTCTGAGCAATTCAATAAAAAGTAGCATTGAGCAGCCTTATATTCTTATTTCATCATGAATCTTATTTTTCCCTTTCCAAATGTGCGACTGAGGTGTTTAAATATAGATAGATTTCCTTCATGTTCTTCCCTAACATCTTGAGAACTATCATTATTGTTTTGCACTTTCCTATGCCTTGTGTTCACATGATCCTCAAAGCAGTCTAAAATAAAACAATATCACTTTTTCAACTAAATATGCACTGCATATTGAACCTTTAAACCTTCTTTATTTCTCACATTTTTTTCAACCTTCAAAGGTACCTACAACATTGATTGATACATATAAGGCATTATATATACATAAATTGAAATAAAAGTTGAACATATAGATGGCAATTATTATTTACCTCTCAAATGGATACATCCATCGATATTACACCGAACCAACCATCCTTGCTTTATAAGGCAAGTGAACCAGAAGATGTTCCATAGAGCCAAAGAAGCTTGGTGGAAATATACACTCCATCTTACAAAGAATAATAACAATCTCCTTCTCAAACAGTTTCATGTCCTCAATGCAGGTGACAGTAATGGTTTGATCCTTAAAAAAAAAGGCTCAATTCTATTAATGCCTTCCACACATTGGCAAGTTGCAGTTCATAGAATGTTATAAGTATCAATCACTACATAAATGCATGAAAATAATTGCTTTTCATCTTGAACAACTTAAGTTTTTTCATGTTGAAACATCTAGCTAGATTTGACACATATCCATCAGGAAATATGAGATCTTTTACTCATTCACATAAGGCTTCTTTCATTCGTTTGTCTAATGTGTAATAAACTTTAGCATATTTTCCTATTATTAAACTTCGTTCCAACTCAAGGTGATGACAACATTGATTTAACTCCTATCAAGATTTATTTGTGTCCTTCCTTTTTCCTTTCATATTTATGATAGTATTAAACTCATTGTCAAAAATATTCTTCTCAATGTGTATTGCATCAAAGTTATGTTAAATCAAGTTTGTACTCTAATATGATAAATACTAAAAGATGTTTCTTTTCCTCCATCCATAAATCCTACATATTAGACGATTAATCTCATTAGCATCTAACTCAGTAACTTTTTTAAGACCCAACTGATCTATCTCGTTGAATATCTCAACTTCAGATCTAACAGGTAGTGGACCTTTGGTCACTATTCTATTCTTCATGAATGATGTTTTGTTCCTTCGAATTGGATGATCTTTTGGTAAAAACTTTCTATTATTGTCAAACCACAACTACTTTCTACTCTCTAACAGACCAAAAGCATTAGAATTATCCATGCAGTAGGGACAAGTTAACCTTCTAGCCATTCTCCATCCTAATAACATTGTATATGCTGGAAAATCACTTATTGTCCACATAAAAGAAATTCATATCTGAAAATTTTATTTTTTCCAAAAATTATATGTTTGGACATCTTCATTTCATAATTATTTGAATTTTGCAATTAGTACTTGTAAAAACACATCTAGTTTATCCTTAACATTTTTTCACCTAATATTAACACCAATAAAAATATATAAGCATCATCTATACACAACCATGGTGGCAAATTATACAATGTGACAATTATAGGTCATGAAGAATATTGTTATCCTGATTGACCAAATAGTTGAAACCTATTTGTACAAAGACCTAATTGAACATTCTGACTTTAAGTTGCAAAATTTGGATGTGTCTGATCGAAATGCTTCCAAGTAGGAGAATTTAAGTGATGACATATGCCTCTTCAACCTCATTCTCAGTATGTTAACACATTTCCATAGTTGTTGTATTTGATACATATAATCTTTGTAATTGAAGGGTTAGAGGAAAATAGTACATCTTCTTATAAGGGATTAGAGTTTTGCATCATTTACCACCTTTACTATAAGGCCTCTTATACCGAGCATGATCACAAAACTTGCAACTGATTAATTATAATCTTCGCCTTAATATATAATGCAACTATTATTACAAACAATAAATATTTTCAATCGATAGCCCTATACCTTGCACTAATTTTCTAATGTTAGTATTCGGTGTAATCTCTCTCATTATTCTAACCACGTCATTAAAATTTCATTCTAGCATATGGTGTTTTGATTTCATATGCATTAATTGAGAAACAAATGATAATTGCAAATGCCTTATATAACATAAAAATAAGTTCGCATCCGTAGCCCTATGCATGTCATAAAACTTCTAAGCGTTAAGATTTGGTGCTTCCTCCCTTTTATTGGGATCAAAATGAGGACCTGCTGCATCTAGTACCATTGTTTGGTATGGATTCAATGATTTGGTAGTTTCTACTGCATCACCTTAGTAGTGGATTACATATGCATTATGTCTCTCATCGGTTTCCCTATGTAGAGTCCATAGATAATAATTATGCACAAAACCATTTCGATACAAACACAGTTTCATAGCATCCGTTTTTAGAAATATGCAGTTTTATGATGGTTACACAAACACTTAATCCTATTCCCATCATTTAGCTTCAGGTAACTACATGTAAATTGAATAAACGATTTCATCTCACTCATAAACTAAGTGTTCAACATGCCATCCTGAAGCCTCCTATACATCTATTGTTGATTAGGTCTTATTTTTCCTTCCTATATTCATTATAAAAACCAAAACATTTAAATTAAATTTGCTTTATACATTATACTGCATTTATACATTAATAGTTAGGAACCTACTCATTTAGAAATATGATGTCTGATGACCATCAGCAGATGCAGTATATTCATAAATATGCAAAAATTTTGATAGTATTTCCCTATATTTCTCCAAATACACAATATGAAATAAATACTTGCTCATTCAACTTACACCAAATTACTATCATCACATGAATTAACACTTATTTCATGATACATTCGAAGAACAATAAGGGATACTATAAGCTTTCTATATATTAATGAAAACACTTGCATCTGTCTAGTTCACATACAAACATCGCATTTCTAAATTGTTCAACTTGGACAATTCAATGTTGTCTCACTATATCCAGTGAGACAAACACCGAATGAAATTCTAAGGCTTAAGTAACTAATGTGTATATTTATGGATATACACTTAATAGTGTTAAAAATTTAGCTTATAACAATCATTAAGCTTGTGACAATCATTAAACTATATCAACATGTGATAATCATTAACCTAAACCTAAGGGTAATTTCATTTTTTCCATTCTTTATGTTCTTTGTCTCCCTTAGAGTTATCTTATTCCTTTTTCTAGGGTTATCAAACTTTATGTCTTATTGAGTTATCTTATTCCTAAAAATGGTTATTCAATTCTTTGTCTTAAAGGTAATTTCATTTTCCATTATTTATGTTCTTTGTCACTTTTAGAGTTATCTCTTTCTTTCGTTTAAGGTTATCAAACTTTGTGTATTATTGAGTTATCTTATTAAAGGGGTATTCAATTATCTGTCTTTAAGGCAATTTTGGTTTTTCTTTATATATGTTATGTATTGTGTCTTTTATGATTAGCCTTATTCCTTTCTTAAGGGTAATCAAACCTTATCTTTTTGTGGGTTATCTTATTCCTAAAATGAGTTATTCAATTCATTGTCTTTTAGGTCATTTCATTTATCCTTTCTTTATATTCTTTGTGTCTTTGATGATCATCTTATTGAAGGTTATCAAACTTTCTTGTTTTTTGGTTATCTTATTTCTAAAAAAGGTATTAACCATTAAGTATCTCTACGATAATTTCATTTTTTCTTTTTATATATTCTTTGTGTCTTTTATGGTTATCTTATTCATTTCTTTTGGGTTAGCACTGACCTTATGTCTTGTTTGGGTTATCTTAATCATAAAAAGGGTCAATATATTCATTGTATTTTGGATTCTTTTATTTGTCATTTATTTATATACTTTGTGTATTTTATGGGTATATTATTCCTTTCAATTACTAGACAAATTTTTGAATAGGGATGTAATGCACTTTATGTCTTTTAGGGCTAGGTCTAAAAAGGAATCAGGAACACTCAGACACCTAATAACACATATTTTGAGATAATACAAACAACAAGCATAAACTAAATAAAATAGACACTTTTATAGCTCACAAACTAAATAAAATAGACACTTTTATAGCTCCACATTCATTTCTTCACCCTCAATTCTCCTTGTGTCACCAAATACTCAATAAATCACAAATCTAATATCAATTATTAATTTTAAAAATGATAGCACCTAATCATCCATTATCATTGACATAAAATCTTTCTGACACTAAAAATCATAGTACCATCAAATCAAAGTATAAGTAATAGGCGTAAAACAAGAGACAACATAATAAACAATATAATAACACTTATTTCTAATCATTCACAAGCCACAATGATAAATAATCAAGTAAACACTTCTATAGTTTTTCATTAATTCCTTTGCCCCTAGTTCTCATCGAGTCACCAAATACCTAACAAATCACAATAAATAAGTTTAATAAATTCCAAATAACAAATAATTATGGCAATGACACATACCTGGTAGTCACAAAAAGTGTCCAAACACAAAATGTCAAGCAATAAATCAACGAGACCTACAGTGATACCAAATTTTATTAAGTATATAAATCATATAAACAAACACCTAACTTTAGAAATATACTATTTTCATTCCAAAATACCAAATTGATTGATTTAAAATGCTTTTTTTTTTTTTATTTACATGATAACTTAGAAATAGAACTAAGAATCATCAAAATTGATTATGAAATAACCAAGATATTAGTATGCAAAGTGACCTCAAACAAGATAACCAACAAAGAACTAAAATTATTATCAACTAACATGCATTATACCAAATTGATGTTTTTGTAAAGCTAAGTGTTTGACAAGATTTTAACTCTCCCTTTTTTTCATGTATCATATTAATCAATTCAAACTCAAGTTCATGTTCAAGTTAAATTACATGCTCAATCAATCACGAGTTAAAATTCAACAATTATTTCCCCTTAGGTTATGATGCCTAAATAACCATATCAAAGTCAATATTAATATTTCAATACTAACAAAATATATAACCAAATTTAGTTTATTATTTAAAGGGTTAATCAAACTTTACTTTACTTGAAATCCATCAAATCACAAGTCCCTAACATCGTATCTTTTCATAATTTCATAATTTATTATAATCTTAAATATCTTTTTCAATATTTTTATTGATATTTTATATCCATATATTTATAAACTCGATATGTATCTCAAATTGATATTAAAGATTTAATTGTATGTATCTAGAATAAGCTTAGAAAGAACAAACACTATTGTATTATGTAAAATTCACCATGCATTTGACATACTTATAGCACAAAGTGTCAACACTAAAATGAAAAGATAATAACTCTTGTGACATTTATGTCATATGTCCAAAACATGAATTATTTTGCCTGAAATGCATGACAAATACATCTGATTTTTTTATTACATCAAAATTCTGCAATGTGAAAGTCTTGTATTATAGAACACTATTTTAATAAGAGTTATACGATATGATTCTTCTTTACCATTTGTTTGTTCATAATTAGGATGCAAATTTGATTTTCAATTAGTGTGCAATTTATCAAAAAAGAAAAAATGGGTAAGCTTTGAGTAAAATATAATTTGTTGCCATTTGGAAAAGGCTTGTCACAAGTTATATGATATTGCTCTTTCTTGTTTTTGTCTAATCAAAACTATATGCCAAAGTTATGAATTGGGTTTTGTAAATTTCCACTAAGAAAAGAAACAGACCAAAATTTGAGGGAAATAACTTATATCCTAAGGAATTAAAAGTTTTAGAATCTTTCTCTTAGAGATGCCTAAACATAAAAGAAGTATTAAAGAATAGAAAAGAGATATAACTCATACAAAACTCATACACTTCACACATCTTAAGGCCAGTGCTAGCAAGCATTACTTAGTTTAGTTTGTGTAAGCATTATAAAGCAACAAACTTAATGTCCTTAGTTTGTGGGCATAAGACTCAAAAATATTAAAAAAATATGTTCATGGCACAAATTTCCTAATTTGTAAGCTTAAAGATCGATTATCTATCTTCTACTTTATTCTTAGTCCATACTTAAGATGGATCACTTGGGTTTGATTGATTAACTCAACC
This sequence comes from Omphalea diandra, assembly GCA_949677035.1. NCBI lineage: Eukaryota > Viridiplantae > Streptophyta > Magnoliopsida > Malpighiales > Euphorbiaceae > Omphalea > Omphalea diandra. The sequence goes on along the minus strand of CATIWR010169716.1, from coordinate 14,650 downwards.
AGGGTAGTTAAAGGATTGACTTAAACTAAAAAAAGTACAAATTTATACTCTCTTCAAATTGCTCCAAGTTATGTTATTACAACCTAGCAAGTGAAAATTTATGATGATGACATATTGCATAAAGGTTGAGAAGGAACATTTTGCAAACACTATATATCAAGAAGGCAAACTATATAATAACAATGGAATACTAAAAAATAATATCCACTCTCTCAAAAATATGTGGTATTTGCACTCCATATTAATAGGTGGATCCATGTGTTTGTATGTAAAAGAGTACTATATTTAAGTGTTCGAGAACCATAAATAATTTCCCTATTAAGAAAGGACCACTTTAGCAATAAAGTGAACATATAAAAACAAATGACCATTCATCGAATGGGAAGAACTAAGAAAGGACCATTAATCTTTAAATTGTGTCAAGAAACATTATTATGGACTTTATAGAAAGGGTAAGATAAAATATGATTGAATAACTTGCTTTCATTTATATTTTAATCATGACTATCAAGGGTAAAAAAGTTCAAATTACTTGCATTGAAATCAACTTCAAACTATTTACATTCACATATTACAAGAAAGTCCAACAAAATCCATATCATATCTTCAAGATGTATGTTTTCCTCAAAAATATTAATTATGTTAATAAGCACCATCTGAACGATTGAGAGGCTGTTAATCAAGTTATTTAGTTTAATATACCAAAAAGGAAGACAACATTTTTTCACAAATTTGTTATGCTCACCCACATGAGGTTCAACCATTGGTTTCTTTAGTTGGCCTAAGATATGCAAATGGCAAATGGACCAATTAAGACAAAAAATTCATTACAGTTCCAAACTAAGATAAAAAAAAAAATCAGACCAAATAAGATAAAAAAAAATTCCACAAACAATACACAAAGAAGAAAATACCTGGTGTAGAAGAACTCTTCAATAATGAATTCCCTAATACAAATCAATCCACTCTAAATTTACAGAATCAATTTTGATTTTACGAAAACCAAAGAAAATGGAAAATAGAAAATGGAAAACATAATTAACAAGCAATTTCAATCCATAAAATGGAATAAAATTAATAAACAACAATTCAATATATAAAACACCTTATGTGAACTGAAATAGAAAATGGAAGACAGATAGTAATCGATAACAAATAACAATTATCACCTTATGTAAACTGAAACAACAATTCAAAGAAATTGAAAAATAGAATTAACAAATAATTTCAATCTATAAAACACAAAGAACAAATAATTTTAATCCTAAATCCCCATCCTACTAGAAATTCCAAAAAAATTCAATTCAAAATCCTTAATCGTAATAGAAAACCAAAATAATTTCAAGCATTAATTACTAAAATCAACTCTTATAATTTAAATCCCTAATTTTGATGTCAAAGCACAACACACCATACTTTTAATTACAATAGATTGAAGAAATTAAAAAAAAAGTTCAACCTAAGTAAAAACACTAATCTTTACACACAAGTATGAAACTGATAGAAATCAAACTTAGAAGAACATACCAGTATGCGAAGCAAAAAGAAGGCAATGACAATGGCAATGTCACCGACAGTGATAACTTCAGGTTGCCGTAATGGAATCTTCAATGTCAAGGAAGAAGAGGATCATTTCAAGATGAAAGAGAGCTAAGGAACCAAAGATAGATAATGCGAGGGAAAGGGAAAGAGAATGAAAGAGAGCTAGAGAGAGTGTGTGAGAGCAGGATAGGAAGTTTAAAAAAGAGTGAACCAAATAAGGAAAGTTGTTGGTGTTAAGGATAAACCTTAGCGACGAACACAATTCATCACTAAGAGTAAGTGAAATGACATCTTTCTTCTACCATTTCATTTTATTCACTTAGCAATAGATTTAGTCTATCGTTAACCATAACTTAGCGACACATATACAATTCATTGCTAATTTGCAATGGACTACTCCATTGCTAAGTGGATTCCATAAATTGGCATAAGATCCAACAACTACATACTAACATATATCAAATTTGTTGTTACATTTCGTCGCTAATCACTCGCCAGTTTGTCATTAAAGTAAACATAATTTTCTCACCACTTTTATCGACATCTTGCCGATATTGTCTTTTTCATTGCTAGTACTTTCTAATTCATTGCTAAAAGAATTTGGTTACTAGTCAATCAATATTTTGTAATTAAATTGGTAATGGATAGTGTTTGTTGCTAGTTTTAATCAGTATATTTATATTTTTTTTTGCAGTGAATTAATGATCAAACCATTTTTGGCTTTCTTTATTTTCTTTTATCTTATGTTCTTTTATATCTTTGTTTTTTGTATTTTATGTTTTAGTCAAAAGTAATTGGCTAATCCTATATAATGATCAAACATTTGTTATTTATATTTTTATTTTCAAAGTGGTTGTTTGTATGTGTTGATTTGCCATAATGAGAATTTCAGTTTATATTTTTTAACTTCCATTGTCTTTTTTTTTTTTTAATTTTATCATCAATTGTTGATGATTGAATTCAATGATGATTGCATGAATGGATGTTTGAATGAGTCTCCTTCTCATTATATCTCTTCTTTCACTTTAGCCCTCATGTATCTTTTTGATCTTGACAAAGGGGGAGAGAAGTGTGCAAAGAGAACTTAAAATGTTATATATGAATGTTATGTAAATGGGGAGCTATGCTTGAGGGAGAGTTACTTATACTTAGTTTTTGATTCATATGTAATCTAAAGTTATATTATGCACCAAGTACTTTTTACTTCCCTTAACTAGTAATGTACTATAATATGTTAAGATACATATATTAGATGTTATTTCCCTTTGTAAAATCATGCTAAGTTGTCAATATCAAAATGGAAGAGATTTTAGACCAAGTCCGTCAAACTTGGTCAAACCTCATTTTTTATTTTGATAAGTTAGATTGAAGGTTACTAATGTGTGTATCAAGTGTTGATTTTATAGGAAATTAAGTTAGAATAAGTTACAAATTCAAAAGGAAGCAAATTCTTCAAGTCATAAAAATTGACTTATAATTCGCATCTAAGACAATTTGATCGTGACCAAGAAAGGCTAGTAAGGACTGTTACCTCCAAGTCAATACCACTACCCAGTTTAAAGATGGAATAAAAATGGTAGACGAGTACATGATTAGCATCATGCCCATGATTTTCAACACGATCCATACTCGCGACTAGGGTTATTTGCTCACAACAATGACATTTAAAACTCAGAAAAGAAGTTCCAACATACACCCAAGAAACCATTTGAATCATGTCACGAGTCTAATGAGCTATTTGATAATTTGAAGATTGCAACCGTGAAGCTTAGGGCACGACCATGACCAAGGATCCACTTTGATAGAAAAATAACAAGGCAATACACAATGGGAGTCCTAACCCCTATTCTAGCATGATCCAAGATTACAACTCAGAACCTAGGTGTCAAAACCACATTCAATGAACTAGAATGGAGCGTTACAATGGTTAGTTCAAGGAACAAATTAAAAAAATCTCTCATGTCATTAGCCATTAGACACATTATGAAGACCGCAACATCAAAATTGGAAATTTTAGTGCTAAAAGTGAACCATGATCGCAACTGAGGCATCTCAACCATGAAATTTGTTTGACAAGCAACAAATGCATGATTTTCTACCAAACTTTTAGAGATTTGGTGCTATTTTGTTAGTAACAACTATTCGATGGATAAAACCTATAAATACTCTACTAAATAGTTTTAAATGCGAGAGAATAACTATTTATTATGTCCAAACTTTTACAAATTGAATCCTTAAGTTTCTCTCTCTCTATTGGTATTGTATTTTATTTGTTGAGAGCCATTGAGTGCATTATAAAGCTTTGGTGTGAGTTTAAACACTTGTAAAGAGTTTACTTAGTTGGATAATTGATTGTAAGGTTGTATGATAGCCATAAATATAAGTGTACTTGGGTTAGATTTGAGTCTAAACACTAAGTTAAGGTATGAGCTTGTAACATACCTAGTGAGTTTATGAGTTAGTGAAATGCCCAATTGAATAAAAGGGGAGTGAATGTTAGGTTGGTTAATATTTGAATCACTATAAATCTTTTGTGTCTTGATTTCTCTCTTCCTTCCTTTTCTATCCTTTAATTGTCTTATCAACTTAAAATTTTAAAATTTTCACCAATTCAACTCCTTTTTTTAGTGCACAAAAGCCAACAAGATGTGTGCATCCCATAATATGTAAGTGGGAGATATTGAAATTATATATTAGGCCTTCTCATAATGGAAAACCTAACCATAAGGATTAAAATAATTGCCCAAGACACAATTATCTAACACAAATAAATAACTTTTACATAATTAAGAAGTTATCTATATATAACGCTATCAGTTTGACATTTTATATCATTGAGTGAAATAAAATAAAAAAAAGTTGCGCCCTTATACAAGAATAAATCAAACAATTATCTACAATATTATCAATGGATTTGGACTATGAAAATTAGACAATTCCATATTATAATCTTGTCTAAATAATTAGTGATCAATTTAAGGATTATATGGATAATCAGACAATAACTCAAAAAATAAATTCTTAGACCCATTCTTTTTTTTTCTTTAAAGATAATGCCCCATAGACCAAATCACAACAAACAAAAGCTATTTCAAAATTAAACAAACTTTACATCATAGAAAATTATCAAACAAAATAAATAAAATATAGATAAAGCCGTTAATATAAACAGATAAATATCTTTTTTTTTTTTAACGTCGTACATAAATTTGTCCAAACTGATAAGTTAGGGTTGTGTATTTCTAATAGTCCAAAATTTCTTGTGTTAACAGGATTCTTGTAAATAACCTCTGTATTAGAATTCTCATTGTTGTATTGCTAATAAATAAAAAATTTACCAACTTCTGTATCTCTCTAATTTCTCTCTATCTTTTTTCATTTCTTAGTTCATAGTTCCTGGAACCTATATACTGTCTAAATTGGTTAATTTCATTCATTGTCTTAGTTTATACTTATACACGTTAAAATCCTTAAATGGTAAATACGCACTTAAAAATCTCTGGCAACAATAATTTTTTAACTGATGTAGCCCTCTTTCTCTCTAACCAATATTGACTTAAAATATTTTCTCTCACTATCAGAGAGCAAAATGTCACTGGGTTTCTTCTTGGTGTTACTTCTATTAATTGTACAAAAGCTTCACTAATAACATACTTCCTTTTTTCTTTTAGTTTCTTCTTTGACGATTGAATAAGGTGTTGGAACTGCTACTTGTTTTTATGTTAGGAGGCTAGATAAAGGTTGAATGATGAGCGGGGCAAAAAAAAAACGAAAAAATGAGTAATTTTATTTTAAGTGCTTTCTTCAAATGGAAGCTCCCTTGAGCTGGACCTTTCATTCTTTCCATAGGATCCAAAAGTTTCCTTGTTTTGTTTTCTCTCCTCCAACTCATCCACCAAACAGAGTGTTAGATATAATTTTTTGTTTTCCATCATCAGCTTCAACAATATTGTCAGAAGAAGGATGGTAAAGGCAATATTAGTCATGGAAAATCTTCAAAAATGTCTAGCAAATATGAGTAGCCTGAACTGTATACTGATGCAGTGTCAAATACTGCCAACTCAACAGCATTGTCACAGGTCATTCAAAGGGAAATTGTGACTCACAATGATTCCAATTTGGTAGTCATAGACTCTTCGATATCTTATTCTATGGAGAATTCAGTGCCTCCCGATGTCAATATTGCAACTATTGATACATTGTCAATTCCCATGAGGCCTGAAGCAGCATTTGATGAGCCTTGAGAAGAATAGTGATTACTGATGAACTTAATCTCACACCTACGTCCATCATTCTAACCAAAACCTGCATCACCTCGTAAACCATTCTACATTCAAAAAACCTCTCATAAGTGTATTGAGAACAGAGAAATCGGATTGATATTTGTGGTGATTAGCCCACATAAGCTCTACTAAGTCTCTACTCCTAATGGGCCCAATTATACAAATAACCTAAGAAATCACATCTTGGGTGAGCAAGTGGAGATTGTCGGCAGCTAAGACATAAGCAGCGGTGCAACAAGACTTAACTATAGCATTGGAATCATTCTAGAAAGCAAATTTGAAAAATGCAGAAATGGAGTTACAAGATTCCAATACTTTCATGATCTTCACTAGCATATATGGGCAAAACTTTCGGGAAAATTCCTTTAAGGCGTAGCTTTTGCTTTGTTTGACAGAGAAAATATTTTAAGTCAACCTTATTTAGAGACAAAGTGGCCACACCAGCTTTAAAAAAAATAGCGCTACTACCACATCATTATTTTAGCCTTTATTTCATAAGTTGGAGGTTATTCTAGAGTATCATTATGGTAATGTATAATTTAATCATTCATTATTTACAAAAATATTTACTATATTTTATCTTTATCATTTGTAATAAAATCTATTTAAGTTTTTCTTATTTATTGATGTCTTAATTTATTAGTAATTATATTTAATAATCAATAAATTAATAAAAAATATTCCTACACTTTTTGATATTATTAGCATATTCATTTGTTAAAAAAAAAATGAAACTTACTCCTTGAATTCTATAAAATATATAATTGAATCAAATCAAAATAAACATTTTATTTTTTACTAAATTTAATCTATATTTTAAAAAATAACATTAAAACTTAATAATAAATTATTAAAAATAATTATATTATTTAAAATTAATGTCATTCTAAATAAAATACTTTATTTTTTATTTTTATTAAAATTTTATTAACATTTAAAATGTTTTAGAACCATATAATCTACTATGAATGAAAAAGTTTTAACTTTCTATTAAATTATTCTACCTAACTATTTATTTCTATTAGTTAGAGTGTAGTTATATTATTTTTTACCTAAATATTATATTAATATATTATAATAATGACCCTATTAACTAAAAATTATTTATACTTCACATTTATCAACTACTATATATAATAACTTTATGATCTTGAAATTTCAAATTCACAAATAAATTTTTCATTGAATTTTTATTGTAAATTATATAATTAAAAACTTTTAGAATTTTTACCATAAATGACATATAGAATTAATATAATAATAATTTGTATTACACAAAATCTTATGTGTATATTTCTAAATCTATCTCGTTATATTTGGTTACCTATAGTTGCTATAATTACTGTATTTTAATATATAAAATATATACATAATATTTTATTTAGTTAGATATAATTATGAATTATAACATGTTTAAAATGAAAATTTCATTATATTTGATATAAATTATGTCAATTTATTCTTAATTTATTGATTTTAAAATTATAATAAATTAATATGATAATTCATTCTATCTTATATGAATTACAATGATCTATTTTTTTATTATAATAAATTATATTTTGACTATGTTATGTATAAGTTACATTGATTCATTTTTAATATCAATCACTAAAATTATAATAGATTAATATGATTCCACTAACAACTAAAATATATAAATTCATTACTAACTGATTTATTAAAATAAATTATAACATATTAAGATGAAAATTTTACTGTTAGCTTTAGATTTTTACATTTTATATATTTAAATTTAAAATAATAAATTTTATAGTTGAGGAGAAGATTATAAATTTTATTTTTTAAGATTATAAAGTTTAAATTTTAAAATTTTTTCTCTATTTTTTATTAAAATTATTGTAGACATAACTTAAAGAATATTAAATTTTATACTTGTCCAAAATATGCTCATTTTATATTTTATTTATTGTTAATAAATTCTAAATTTTTTTTTTAATTTGAAATTGATTCATGAATAATAATAACTTCTATATTCTCTTAAATTTTATTCAATATTAATATAAAACTAAAAAAAAAAAATTGACTTTGAATGATAAAATATTTTATATTTGAAACTCCATACTATTGAAAAATAATTTAATATTGATAAATTTATATCAGTTTTATTTTTTAATTAAAATTATATTAAATAAGCTAAAATTAAAATTAGAAGTTTTTAATTAAAATAGAACATTGATTATTTATTTACAAATAACCTGAAAATTTTTAAATTTTTGTCATTACATATATGTCATATGTAGAGTGACTTAGTTAAATAAAAAAAGATTTTATAGCCAATAAAATAAAATTATTTATATCTTGAACATAAATAACTAGATTAATATATAGTTCAAAAAATTAGATGTTAGTAAACATACAATAAACAAATAAAAATATGTAAATATTTTACTTAGAATGAGATTAGTTTTAAATAATATAATTATCTTTTTGTTGTATTTTATTTTCAATTTTGATAAATTATTTTCTAAAAAATACATTGAATTTAATTAAAAATAAATATTTACTTTGATTTTATTCAAATTAAATTTATGAAAATTTGAACTTTTTAAAAAATAAATCTTGTGGTGATATCAAATAATGTAAGAAATATTATCTTTTTTATTTTATTAAATTTATTAATTATTAAATATAATGCTTAGCAAATTAAGACATTAAATTAATTACTAAATTTAATAATTAGCAAGTTAAGACATTAAAGATAAGAAAACTTAAATGTATTTAATTCTAAATGATAAAGATAACATGTAATAAATATTTTTGTTGATTAGTATTAATTATGAATAAAAGCAACTAATTATAACAATAAATAATCAATGTTAAAATAACAAATCCAATTACTACAATTTAAAGTAGTATGGTATTATAATAGTACTTTAGAATGACCTATAAATTGTATAGTGAGAGACAAAGAGTAAAATTAACCCTTGTCTAGATTGACGGTTCTTAACTTATATCTCTATCCTTTAATTGATGATTTTTTTAACTTACATATCATAATCCAAGTAACTATGTGTTAGTTGATTGGACTAACTACACCTATTACCCATTTATCCTGAGTAACTGTGTGTTTGTTGATTGGATTGACTACACTTATTATCTATTTTTCCTGATTATTTTTTTTATAATTTAATACTTGTAATACTTAGCAGTTTAAATCTTTGTAATTAATTTAATAAGCTCTAGCACCAAACCCTAAAATCTTTTTAAAAGCAAACATTGCAAAAATAATTCTTTCCAGTTCGAAGTCTATAGCTGAAACGATAAACTATTATTGATTAAAATAATTTTTAGTTGGACTAAACAGGAGACTAGCTACAACTCTATACGATTACTCTTGTTTCAAATTACGATTTTCAGTTCTCCTATATCTATAACACTAAAAAAACAATTTTTTAAATTTCTTTTTAAAAAAATTTCAAAGACCAATTTGTGGTCCAATGCCACATCATGTCATGTTTTCAATCGGGTATTTTGTTGGAAAATTTTCATATAAACTAACACTAGAAGCCATAGTTTTGTACTGATTTATATCAAAATTATATATATATATATATATATATATATATATATATATCAAAGATTTAAGATGATAGTGCTATATTATATATTTTAATATAATTAATTAACAAAATATATACAAACATTGAAAAAGAAATACACAAAAGACTATTATATTTACTTATATAGTGTTGAAAATAAGTAGATTAATTTCAAAAAACTTTACATTTATTTATTTAGTGTTGGCAATATACAAATCTTCTCTCGTTGCTATCATTTTAGTAATAAGATTACTAATATGTTCATAAATAATTTCAAACTACACTTGTTGCATTTAAAGCTAGAAAATGTCCACTTATATTTTTTTTTCTTGTATATTTATCAATATATACTTAGTGTATAAAATATAGTATATATATCTCTTTTAAGTTATAATCTTTTTATAGTAATAAAATCAATATGATAAAAAAAAATATGACTATGTAAAGGTTTTACTATATTTATACTTAAAAGCATTGTACTAAAATGATTATGATATGGTAAAGAAAAGATGATTAACAAAAAAATTAACTTCCACAAACTTATTATAAAAAAATAAAAATTAAGTTTGAATATGATTATGGACGGTACACACTGTGATATTTATTATTGATTATTGATAAATTCCTTAGCAAAAAAGTTAATTTTTAAAAATTAATGTTTGAAATTGAAATTGACTAAAAACGGAAACTATAAACTAATACCACAAACAAATAAAAATATTGTACTTTAGCCGACAATCATAATTTTTAACAAAACGCAACACTCCGTACGGCGTCGTTTGTCGTCGCTCAACTATTATCGTCTCGGCAGCAAGCCCGCAATATAGCCTACTCCAGCTATCTTCTCCGCTCTTTCATTTTGTTACTGCCGCTCAAAAGCTTCGAAAGACGCAAAAGAACAGAAAATCACAGACAGCTTCGCCCATATCTATAATTTTGTATGTCTACTGTTTGTTAAATGGCCTCAATGGCTTCCTTTTCGTGTCTCAAATGCTACTCTCCTTGGTTTAATTCTCACTCTCAACGACACTATCACGCTGTCTCTTTCGCTTACAAACCCATCTCCAATTCTTCCACTATTTCTTTCGCATCCCCACTCGCCTCCTCCAATTCAGCGAATCTCTCTCCCAACTTCACTCAAGCTCAGCTCCTCGACACTCTCCGCCGCCAACCTGACGAAACGGCCGCTCTTAGCTTGTTCGATTGGGCCTCCAAGCAGCCCAATTTCAAGCCCGATTCTTCCATTTACGAGGAAGTTCTTCGTACACTAGGCAAAGTTGGTTCTTTTAATTCGATGAAGGATATCTTGCAGGAGATGAAGGTTTCTGGGTGCGAGATTAATAGAGGTATTTTGTTGGTTTTCATTGATAGTTATGCGAAATTCGAATTATATAATGAAATTCTCGGCATTGTTGATACTATGGAGGTGGAATTCGGGTTGGAACCAGATACACCTATTTTTAATTTCTTGTTAAATGCTCTTGTGGATGGAAATAAGCTAAAATTAGTTGAGACTGCGCATTCTAACATGGTTAATAGAGGAATTAAGCCTGATGTTTCGACGTTTAATATATTGATTAAAGCTTTGTGTAGAGCACATCAAATTAGGCCTGCCATTTTGATGATGGAGGAGATGGAAAGCTATGGTTTGTCCCCGGATGAGAAGACCTTCACTACACTAATGCAGGGTTTTATTGAGGAAGGAAATATGGATGGTGCATTGAGAGTAAGAGAGCAAATGGTGGGTGCTGGGTGTCCTGTGACTAATGTAACGGTCAATGTTTTGGTTCATGGGTTTTGCAAAGAGCGTAGAATCGGGGAGGCGCTGAAGTTTATAGATGAGATGTTGAATGAGGGGTTCTTTCCAGATAAGTTTACATATAATACTATGGTGAATGGGTTGTGTAGAGCTGGACATGTTGAACATGCTTTGGATGTTATGGATATGATGCTTCAAGAGGGCTTTGATCCAGATGTTTATACATATAACACTTTGATTTCTGGGTTGTGTAAATTGGGTGAAATTGAAGAGGCAGTAGATATTCTTGACCGAATGATTTCAAGGGATTGTTCACCGAATACTGTCACTTACAATACTTTGATTAGTACCTTGTGTAAGGAGAATCAAGTTGAAGAGGCTACTAAACTTGTTCATGTTCTGACTAGTAAGGGGATTCTACCTGATGTTTGTACTTTTAATTGTCTCATTCAAGGTCTGTGCTTGACCCGAAATCATACCATGGCAATGGACCTGTACAAGGAGATGGAAAGTAATGGATGCCAACCGGATGAGTTTACTTTCAATATGTTGATTGACAGCCTTTGTTGTAGGGGAAAACTACAGGAAGCTCTGAGCTTGCTTAAAGAAATGGAATGTAGCGGCTGTGCACGGAATGTGATTACATATAATACATTGATTGATGGGTTCTGTAAGAACAAGAAGATTGAAGAGGCAGAGGATATATTTGACCAGATGGAACTCCAAGGAGTTTCAAGAAATTCTGTGACCTATAATACCCTAATAGATGGCCTCTGTAAGAGCAAAAGGGTAGAGGATGCTGCTCAACTGATGGACCAGATGATAATGGAAGGATTAAAGCCTGATAAATTCACTTACAATTCCCTGCTTACGTACTTCTGCAGGGCAGGGGATATAAAAAAAGCAGCAGATATTGTCCAAACCATGACTTCCGATGGGTGTGAACCCGACGTTGTTACATATGGGACCCTGATTGGGGGGCTGTGTAAGGCAGGTAGACTTGAGGTAGCAAATAGGCTCCTTAGATCCATTCAGATGAAAGGCATGGTTCTGACTCCGCATGCTTACAACCCAGTAATTCAAGCACTACTTAAACGAAAAAGGTCAAAGGAAGCCATGAGACTGTTTAGAGAAATGGAAGAGAGGGGTGTTCCTGCAGATGCTCTCACGTACAAGATTATCTTCCGAGGGCTGTGTCACTCAGGAGGACCAATTGGGGAAGCTGTTGATTTTTTGATTGAGATGATAGGTAAAGGATTTTTCCCAGAATTCTCTTCATTCTATATGTTAGCCGAGGGACTGTCTTCTTTAGCTATGGAGGATATTTTAATTAATCTTGTTGACATAGTCATGGAGAAAGCAAAATTCTCAGAAAATGAAGTAACCATGATAAGGGGATTCCTCAAAATTCGCAAATTCCAAGATGCGTTGGCCACCTTTGGAGGTATTCTTGACAGCCGAAGGGCCAAGAAAGCGTACAGATGAAGAGAAGTTTTGATACTGGCACCAGCTTTTAATGGTTAGAAAGATGGATGGCCTGCTAGCTTATATGCAGTTGTAGACTTCTCATGGTGGCCATGCTTGGTATTGGTGATGGAGTACTCAATACACAGCTTAACGGTTTACTCGGGATGCTCTTCAAGCATGAAATGGTATCTATCTATCCTATTATTATTTCTTTTTGGAGTTGTTTTCCCTTTGGAATGTCAGTTTCTCAGCATGTCATCAGACTTACCTGGATTAGCAGAAGATTTGTTCATTTTCATGAACTCCAAGATAGAATATAACAAATTTGAGAATCACATCAGTCTCTGTTTCATGTCAGGCTCTGTTCATTGTTAACACTTCATTATATGTTCTGGAACTTACACCAGTGTTATAACAGTATTGATGAAGTTGATTTATGTTTCCAAAAAGGAAAAGAGTTTTTTTTTTAAAAAAAAGAAATCTTTATCTTCTACATCCTGTAATATATTGCTAATGATAATTTTGTAAGCTGTTCATTACAGTGATTTCAAATTCTGGCATTGATTTTTGGAACAGGAAGGAGCGTTTGCACAACTGAAGGTGTGGCAAAGTGCTTCCATTGCAGTTGTGTTTTGCCAGCCCCTTCATCTCGTTGCAGGCAATGGTAGTCACTATGGTTGCAGTACTGTTTATTTCAGTAGCTCTATTATTACTTTTGATTCTCAAGGTAGAGAAAACATTCTCCTCTCCAAGTTGATGAATGTTTAGCAGACATCATAGTTGCTTCAAAGAAGATCAATGATGATTATTCCTGTAAAATCCCTGCAGGTTTCCATAATTGAAAAAGACAGTTTATTACCATGTCATTTATTATTGTTTAAAAAAAAAAAAACCCACCCTGGAGAACCTTAGTCATTGGACACGATTACCAACTAGACGCTTAGAATCAAGAGTGGTTCCATTGTCAAACCGAACACATCATTCTTTTCCTTTCATCTTCTTCGCCGCATGTCTGCCCAACTAAACTCCAACAGAGGTTGTTGAGATTAGGTTAGTTCAGGTTAGGTGCTCTTTTTCCATCCAATTATATAACATTCATCTCCTTTTAACAAACGAACAGCGTAGACTGTAACTTGTCTACAATGTCTCTCGCTTTCTTTACCTCTCTATGCCAACGGGTTACAAAGCGGTGGCCGCTATTACTGTATGCTGCTGCATGGACTGCACTTCTGATGGCGACAGTGGCAGTGGCTTCCTTCTCGCCTGAGGTGGCATTCGTATCAGCTATATCTCCGTCGTCTACGTTTTCATAAAAGTGCCAAGCAGATGTAACAGCTAGAGTTCCGGTAGAGTTGCCAGGAGAGATTGTTTGCGGCACTTCTTGTGGCTGGCTCCGCTTGGGTAATTCGGGCCATGGGTTTGTGGGAGGCCCCTTTAGACGCATGCGGTTGTGATTATTCTGTCGTTGCATATATGCGTTTTTCTAAATCCCAGGCGAGAATTCATTAGCTGAAAACCGGAATTTTTTCTTTCGAGTATTTGAGAGATTTTTTTTTTTTTTTTGGATTGAGTTCAGGAACTTACAAAATGTATTTTAAAATTATGAAATATTATTGATAAAATAGAAAAATTATATGAAAGTTTTTTTTTTTTAATTGGACAGTTCATTATTCTACGTAGTAAATTTAGCCCATGCTGCAATTTCTCATGTTTGAGGATTGTAATTTGTGAGGTTCGCTTGCTCCCAGGAAATTCTTTTGTTGGCTGATTTACTTTTCTAGCGGAGTCGAGAATAATCATGGTTTCTGGATTTTTAATCGATTGAAAATTAAAGAAATTCGGTTCATGTATTCAGATTAAATTTTTTATTACTCTCTCTCTCTCTCTCTCTCTCTCTCTCTCTCTCTCTCTATATATATATATATATATATATATATATATATATATATATATATATATGTGGTGCTATAATTGTTGCCCCATAGCACAAAAAATGGGGTTGAATGGGTGTGTACAAAAAAAAATATAAGAGAATA